>VXAV01002694.1:190904-207104 GCA_013399715.1 Alectura lathami | reverse complement strand
CCAGTTTGTCCATATTAGCTCTAGCCTGAAGCTTGGATTCCTCCTTAAGATCATTTTCTTGTCTCTATTAAATTACCCATTTGAAATGGATTTGGAGAGGAAAAGGCTGTTTTGGGTGCTGAGGAGGGCTTACTTTTCACCCGTCATACAAAAACACAAACCGGGAATCCCTGTGAGTTTACAACACATGCTTGATCTACATATAGTGCTGAACTCCGATTCCTATGTAATTTTCCAGACAAATTCTTTGCATGATGGTAGGTCATCTTTAAGCTGCCATAGCAGGAATTATCTTGTGTCTTGTTTGTGGTTCAAATGGTGAATAGAGTTTTCTCAGAGACAGAAACTTTTCTGAAATGAGACATGGTAGAAGTCATTGGATAGAACATAAAATGCACAGTCTATGAATTCAAAGATAGCAGTGTTGAACAGTTCATACTCAAGTTCAAGGATATTATATAGGCATAAGACTAGCACCTTGCTTGTGATTCTTGGTAATTAGACCTGACTAAGGTAGCTGATTGTGGATGCACCTAGTTGCAGTTATGTCTAGAATAAGAAAGGTAGGAGTCTTTATAACCCTGAACACAGACAAGCCTATTTTGCAGTCATTTGGAAACTGTGTTCAATGGTTACAAAGCTCTGCTACTGATGGGCTAAACCTTCCTTGCAAAGATAGCTTTGCTAGCTCCAATTATGATTAAATCTGATCTGCTGGATGAAGTTTGATGACCATCAAGATTATTTTCAGTGCAATAACAATGCAAATATTATCAGACGGAGGTATGAAAATTGAGATTATGAGGCAAGAGGAATAAAACTAATTGATGTGGTTGAGCTCTTGAAATCTTCCATTTTGTTTAGTTACAAAATGCTTAAAAAAAGAAGAAGAGGAGGAAGAAGAAGAAGCTGTAGACATAATATGAAACCTAAGAAATGAAGAAATGAATATTTCTGATTTAGGAAAGCCATGACAACCAAGAAAGATGTGATGTGGTGATGTAGCACAAGATCACAGATTTTCACTGGAGGCAACAGTGGAGGGCTGTGTATGGGAAGGCTGATTAATAGTAATTCAATATAATGGTTCTACACAACATTTGATAAGCTAAGAAATGAAGAGAAACAAGGTAAAAACATTAAGGTCAAAGATGGTTTCCAAAGGTGCATGAGATATTTGAGGCATAACTGCAACCATCTTTTACTGTCTTTTGATATGACAGGGCCATGGATTGTGATAGCTTTTTGGAAGGAGGAGGTTGAGAACTGAGAATAGAAAGTCTTCATAAAGTAAGCGCACCATAAAGGAAGTATAGAGAATAGACTTGGGAAAACAGGGAAGGTTTTAACTTCTTCACTGACAGCTCCATACAGTGGTAGGCTTATGACATGAAAAGAGTTTTAATTTGATAATCTTACACTGGAAGTCTGTAGGACTAAAACCTGGACCTCTTAATGTTAAGAGAATGTCATAACCACAAAACCATTCATCTTCTGCTCTGTTCCACGGTTTCATCACCACAAACTACCATGAATAATCCATGAAGCACTTTGACACTGGTCTCATTAATAAGACGTATAATCACGGAGATGTTTAAATAATGATGTAGAAAAGGCAGAAGAACTCAATAAATATCTAATTTCATAAGAAGGCAAGGAAGTGCTACCCAGTCCATCCCTACTAAAGAAGAAGGATGTTAAACTGAATGCCTCTGAGGTGTGGATATTAGGGAGCAAATGGTTTAAGTTAATTTTTAATAAATCTCAGATTACTAAGGAAATTCAAGAAGACAAAAACAGGACTAATGTTATGTCAATGTTCACAAAAGGATAGTGCAATGTCTGATAAGCATGGAATCAGCCTGGGCCCAGTAACAGAAGAACTATAATAAGAAATTAGAATAGAATTTCAAGATGCTGAATCAATCTGGTCAAACCAATCTCATTTTTTTACACTACAAATTTGTTTGATAAAGGATGTGTGGCAGAGGTTTGTAAGGTATTTGCCTTTGTGTCACATGACAACCTGATTACACAAGAAGCTCTGAGAGCTAACAAAACCTGGCTTTCTAGGGAATTGTCTGTCTTGGTTAATTGACTGTTCAACAGTATTACACTTAGATTTTCTGTTTACTCTGCATATTTCAACACAGGACTATTATTTCCTGCTGCAGGGCATTTCAAAATGACAAACATGCTATCATTTTTAACTATAGAAAGTCTCCAATGGAATCAGAAATTATTGAGACTAAGGCTTGAACTCTAGTAGTGTTTTCCTACTCTGATGAAATATAGTTATGTGTAAGATATTTATCCCTCTACAAATGTGCTTGAAAATGACAAACAGACTGAAAGATTATTGGAGGAATGAGGACAAAAACAGGCACCTTGCTTCCATGGGAATGAGTATTCCGAGAGCACTGTAAAATCCTAGCAAAGAACAGCTTCTTTCATTCAGTGAAAACACTGTCTACCTGATCTCAGAAAGCAGTAATCAGTAAGAAATCATAATCAAATAACAGTGTTTATAAAGTAACCTCTCCGAAGTATTATTAAAAAGTAGTAGCAGATTCTGCATGGTGAAAAGACAATAGCAAGCATGGGGAAGCCCTGAGAGTCATTTATAAGGTGGACCCTTAAAAACTGCTTTTTAAGAAAATCAAATTCAAGGTCCGGCGGCTAGGAACAGAGGAAGCAGGCTGTACTACAGAACATATGTGGTATGAAAGCATGAATTTCAGGGAGGGTTTAGAAATCACAGTGAGGTACTGAGTCAGCATGGGGTTACTGTGTGAATGTGTGGGGAAGGGAGCTTATTCTAACCCTGTCTAAGGGAGCTTATTTTATCTTGCATTCTGTGTAGGACAAGAAGAAAAGTATTTTGCATCTACACAAGGCAGGAAGGACAAACAGGCTCTTAAACCTGACGTACCTAATGGGGTACACCACATGGCTATAAGTACATGGCTGTCTAACAGACTGTCTTTGGAAGGAGAAAACTTCAGAAGTCAACAAAAGTCACTGAAATGCAAGATTTTGAACTTCTTGCTAGCTTTGCAATGCCAGGACCTATTTTCTGGCTTAGAGAAACTGGCATGCTTTAGCCATGGCCATACTGTTAGGCTGCCTGCCTGCAAGCAGGCTAGCCACATCCAACCTGCCTCTTGGGAAGGGTCTTCAACCCAGAAGTTCGTTAACTCCTGAATGCCATAACGGCACCAGGAATTGTTCCAACAGTTTAACCGTGGTGATGATTTGGGGCCATGTCCTGGTGATGAGTGATTTGCAATTGTCAACACAGTGACTCAGAAGTCATCACAGTGGTGTACAGATTGCTCTGTGCATTAATTTGCCCCTGGAAGTGCTGTACCCCCAAGGTTCCCCTGCACATCTAACTCTTTGCGATGCATTTTGCAGCACGCCCTGTATTTCCTGGCACCCTGGCTGACTGTATCAAATGAAACACTGCAGCACCTGCACCATCCCCGGCATGTCCATGCAGGTGTCTTTCTACACGGAAAGCCAGAGTGGGGTTTCTTCTCAAACCCTTGCAAAAGAACACAGGAAATGGAAGTTATAGCCCACAGAAGCAACATTTACCTTAAAGAAGTCTAATTTCTGAGCATTTTATTACGATATGTGGGATTTTTGACACTGCGGCTATCTGTTACATCTAAAAAGAATGAAAAAAAAAATTGTTACTATTTCAGAGATAGTCACAGAACACTTAATGCAACACGCTATATGCTACATATTAATCACCACAGCAGGAACTACTGGGGATATCTCTATATCATGCACAAAGAAGGGTTTTCTGGGGCACAGGTTTCATTCATACACATCCTTTCATAAATCTTATTTGCAATCCTCAAATAGGTATTAAATTCCATCCACCTCTTTGTGCTTGCGTGTTGCTAGCTAATGAGATCCTGAGGTGTTATCTAATCAATATTCACATATTTAATATAATCACAGCAGTAAAGTACGATTAAAAATGGAAGATTTTTGCTTTTATCAATTTAATATAATTTACTCTCCCTGTATAAAGTATGTTATTAAAGCACTATAATCTTAAATCTGATTTTTCAGCAGACCAATGAAAAGCATAGCTATATGTCTCTGACAAATTTCAGTTTTTCAACAGTTTTCATTTGCAGTGTGAGATCTGTTCAGACGTAGGTTGAATAAAAGAGCTGTCTCATCTTCCCACACAGTTTTTTCAATCTAGAAAATAATTTAACAATTTTTTTCTTAAAAATAGTATCTCTGTTGTGAGAATAAGTATATCAAATTTCAACTGATAAAGAAAAACTTTGGAAAAAAAAAGTTTATAAACAATACAACTTCATCCTTTACAGAGCTAAATAAATTATTTTGGCATATTTTACCAAGTGTTATTGTATGTGTCACCTTTAGTTAATCCTATTGACATAGAACCAAACACAATATCAACAAAGTTTATATAATGTAATGATATTATCAGTTATTAGGCTCTTGATAATGTGAATAGATTTATGGAGATAACTGGCCAAATGTCCTTTTAGAATCAACTGTAATGGGTAAAATCTGCCTTTTAGAAGTGGCACAGCTTCTTTGAAATCAAAGAAATAAAATCCTTTATAATAATTTATAATACCAAAGCTGCCATTGTTGTGATCATTATTTGTAGCATTGTGACTTTCCAAAACCTTGAAAACTGCCAGAATCATTGATACTCTATATCACTGGCATTTAATGAGAACAAAATATCATTAAGTAATAAACATCAGATTTCCTCTTGTGATTGAAAATATGACATGAGAAAATCTTACTCTCTTATTAATTGACTGACAAGGTTTCTTAGCTGTCTGCTGGCCATTTCCTTCACTAACAACGTAATCATCTCTTGAATTAATGGAAGCTGGAAAATGCACCAGTAACCGTAGTTTCTTCACTCATTACAGAGGCATGTGGATAAAACTTAACATACGTTATCTGGAATACAATGCCACACCAGTTGTAATTGGTTAAAAAAAATGCATTAAATGCTAACATACTAAAATAGCATGACGCATCCATGCATAACTCTACTTTGTAGCATATGTCAAAATACACCACATGAGTGATTTGATTCCAAAACTCAGCCTCTCCAGTTAGTTTTTGATTCCTTTTGCCTTCTAGTATCATTGGTGATAAGAAGTAGGCACGGTTGTACTATTGTTTATGCTTTGTATTGAAGCTGCCTACAGCAGAACCCACATACACTAAAAACCTCTTTAGATGAAGAATAGAAAATATCTACACATTTATAGAAATGTTTTATATGGTGTTCTGAGCAAAAATTCAGAGAAAAATAAGGGAGTTCCCTGATATTTATGATATTTATACAATTAATATGATTGAATGAAATGGACTTTGAGATCTTAACCAATAAAAAAATTCTTGCTACCACTCTTCCTGATATCTTTCCACTCTTTCTCCAGTCAAAACAAATCCCAGATTAGTAAAAACTCTCAGGAAAATATATCCCACACGTTTACAGGTTTTTTAGTCACTGCTTCAAGATGTAAATACACCACTGAAAACAGTTCTTTCAATCAACCAAATTATATACTTAACCTGCTTTTTAACTGAGTTCCAGGTTAAAAATTTTTTAATAATTTATCCTCTTAATATCCAATTTATGGTAAATTGGGTGCCTTGCAGAATAAGGGCAGAAGTGTACAGCCAGAGGACGTAAAGGGTCACTAGCTAGACAGTGTTTATAATGAAAGATGAAAAATTATATGTCTTAGAAATGACTGGTTCCTTTGCTCAATTTCATATTCTTATGATGTAGGACTTTCCCGTGTCAAAACCTTTAAAGTCAAATAATATGCATATCAGAAATATGAAATATTTGCAAGATATATGATGACACATCTTTAAAGATTATTTTTACCAAATCATGCTTTAGCAAATTGTTTTATTTGTGATTTCCTATGTTGAACATGTGTGGAGCAGACTTCCTGGTGAGTTGGAGCCGTGGTTCCAATGAATTTATTGAGCTGTGCTCACATATCCAGAGGATTTGCCCTTGTGCTTTAAGTGGAGTTGGCATATAAATGAGCAGCCATTTCTTAAAGAGCTTTGGAGACTCAACAAAACACAAGTCCCATTTCTGCAAATCTGTAAGCAAGCTGCAGCACCAACAGAGAAGTTTATTTACTGGCAGAGTGGTGTAAAAAGAGCACAGTGGAAGGCAGTAATGTAAGAGTAAAAAACTTGTCAGCCTTTAAAACAAAGATTTAAAGCCTAAAAGGACCAGGCCAGATACAAGGAGCTAACTTGTGCTCTTAGATTATTTACAGAATCATAGAATCGTTAGAGTTGGAAGGGATATTCAAAGGCCATCCAGTGCAACTCCCCTACAGTGAACAGGGACACCTACAGCTGGATCAGGGTGCTCGAGCCCTGTCCAGCCTGACCTTGAAGTCTCCAGGGACGGGGCATCCACCACCTCTCTGGGCAATCTGTGCCAGTGCTTCACCACCCTTATTGTAAAACACTTTTTCCTTATATCCAGGCTAAATCTCCCCTCTCTCAGGCTAAAACCATTTCCCCATGTCCTATCACAACAGGCCCTGCTAAAGAGTCTGTCCCCTTCTTTCTTGTAGCCCCCCTTCAGATACTGAAAGGCTGCTATCAGGACTCCCCGGAGCCTCCTCTTCTCCAGGCTGAACAGCCCCAACTCTCTCAGCCTGTCCTCACAGGGGAGGTGTTCCATCCCTTGGATCATTTTTGTGGCCCTCCTCTGGACGCACTCCAACAGGTCCATGTCCCTCCTGTACTGGGGACTCCCCATCTGGATGCAGCACTCCAGGTGGGGTCTCACCAGCGCAGAGCAGAGGGGCAGGATCACCTCCCTTGCCCTGCTGGCCACGCTTCTTTGGATGCAGCCCAGGATGCGGTTGGCTCTGTGGGCTGTGAGGGCACACTGCTGGCTCATGTCCAGCTTGTCATCCATCAGCACTCCCAAGTCCAGTTTAGCAGTGCTCTTCTCAATCCTTTCATCGCCAGTTTGTATTGATAGCGGAGGTTGCTGAGACCCAGGTGCATCACCTTGCATTTCGCTTTGTTGAAGCTCTTGACGTTAGCCTGGGCCCACTGCTCCAGCCTGTCCAGGTCTCTCTGGATGCCATCCCATCCCTCGGGTGTGTGGACCGTACCACACAGCTTGGTATCATCCACAAACTTGCTGAGGGTGCATTCGATCCTGCTGTTGATGTCATTGATGAAGGTATTGAAGAGTATCTGTCCCAGAATGAACCCCTGAGAGTCACCACTCATCACTGATCTCCATCCGAACATTGAGCCGTTGACCACCACTCTATGGATGCGATCGAGCAACCAGTTCCTCATCCATTGAAGAGTCCACCCATCAAATCAATTTCGTTGGATGAGGCTACCT
Organism: Alectura lathami; assembly: GCA_013399715.1. Lineage (NCBI taxonomy): Eukaryota > Metazoa > Chordata > Aves > Galliformes > Megapodiidae > Alectura > Alectura lathami. The sequence continues at coordinate 199,675 of VXAV01002694.1, read as the reverse complement.
TTGGAGTCTTTCAGGGGTGCATTTCATTAGAAAAAGAATGTGGATACTTGGAAGGACAAGATTGCTGCTCTGTTTATTGCTGCTCTGTTTATTGCAGTGGATTGGTGATGACAAACACTGGCTGCCACTGACCTCTGCCAAGACCATGAACAGCATCTTTTTTTATTGCTTACAAACATCAACAGGTTAGGAGCAAAAGTCCAATTCAACTGAAATTTGGCATGTAAGCCTGCTCCTTTAATGCCATCTCTTCCTGTGTAAATATAACTGCTGCCAAGAGTAAATACCAATGACTCCTTGAAGAACAGAAATGAAAGAAAAAAAGTTCGGGCAAAAATAAACACAAAGAGTGAAAATTAGGAAGAGATGGAAAGGAAGGAGAAGGAAAAATAGAAGAAATAAAACATTGTCAGAAAACCTGTTTTAGATGCGTGAGGACTGCTCATATAACGAACAATTTGTAGAGTCAGCCAGATCAGGAACTCAGTTTTATCCCTAACTTCTTCAAATACAGATGGATCACTTGAATTTCCTAAATCAGAAAACACTCACATGCATGTATTTATAATGTTGGGATCCTAACTAGCTCTCTCTTTTGTTTATTTGTTTATTTGTTTGTTTTTGGCATGATATCTAATAATTAATCAAACAGCAGCAGAATGTAAAATATTGTATTTCTTTAGAATATTTGTTTAGTTTTACAAGAAGACCAGGATTTGAACATTTTACACAAATAGTATATTAATGGGAAAGTTTAATTTTTTCCTTCAGATACTGTGTTTCCTTTGCTTTTTCTTTCAGCTAGTTTTAAAGGCTTTTGATGCAAATAGGCTGCCTCAGGAGACAAGTTTCCAGAATATTTCTTTACTGTTATTTCTGAGAACAATTTTTCCTCATGCGTTCATGTATTGATATAACTAACTCTATGTACTTCTGCTGGCCTGCAAGTGCCTTCAAGCTCCAGTAATAAAGACCCACATTGCAGCAAACGCTGTACAAATATAAAACAAAATGATGGACTTTGCCTGGCAGATTTTACGCATTAAATAACAAGGAGACTCATACATATCACTTTTCTTCCATGGAAACCTAAGAACCTCACAGGAAGGTAAAACTTATTATCTCTATTTTGGAGGGAATGAAACCTATGTAGAAATTCAGTGATTCAGAGCAATTTTGTACAGCAAGTCAGTGGTGAAACTGCGATTAGAAGCCAAAGCTGGTTAATGTTGTATGCAGTTTCCCATTCATTTTTGCTCATAAAATGTGTCATGCCTGGGGGATAAGCTTTTTGTTTTATGGCAGTATTGCCCACTCCCCCGGATTCTTTTCTTTTATATCCACACCAGTGACCTGCATCCTTTCTTTATATTGGTCACAAAACGTTGAAGGACTGATTTTTCTTCCTGTTCTGAAATACGCTATCAGAATTAGACAAACTCTTTGCCATTGTATACTGAACCTGATGTCCGCATTTATATTCATAAGCAGTCCCGGAGACTGGGGAGCACTGACTAGGTCTGGAAGATTCTGACATCCCTAGATTTGGTCACAAGCGGGCTTCTTCCTTCAGGGCCTTATCTAGACAGGGCCTGTCTAGACCTAGGCCAGCCTGGATGGCAGAAATCAGGCATAGGATGGAATAGGGAATGCATTGATGGTGTTCTGCTGTTTATATTTTTCCCTCCTATACAATTATGGAAGTATATGAAGAGGGCTTTTTTGCAGGGTTTTCTTCTCAAGGCTTGGTTTCCCAGGTTGGTAATGCCTGGAGACCCTCTGGGGCCTACAGTCCATCTTCTGCATTCCACTGTAAATCAGGCTGCAAGACACATAAATAGGAGCACAAAGATTATTTCCTTCGGGTAAACCCTGCAGTGGAAATCCCGCTTGGGGTAAAAGTCACCACAGGAAAACATGGCCACACGCTAGGGAGCGAGAGTCCAGCAGAACTGTGAGAGGCCACCATTCAGGTGGGGTTCCCTCCCCTTGGGTGAGCCTTTTAGGGTGCCTCAGGTTGCCTGACCATGGTTTAGCCACCTGTGCTGTAGTGTTTCTCCACTTCTTCAGACTTCCTCAAGGACACAGGATGAAGTAACATGTTTTGATACTAGTCCTCCCTGTACCATGCTGCATTCTCTGCACAGTATTTTTGTGCCTGCCTTTAGCTGTCAGGATGGCGTGAGGGGCCTTTATGCAACTGTGGGAATCAGTATTTTGCCTATTTAAATAAAAATGTCTCTCCGGCACATTACTTCCATCTGGTGAAGCTGCTTACTGCACAACTTTGATGGATGCTTCACTGTGTGAAAGGAGGAACAAATCCCTGACCTCATGAAGGGTAGAGCCCTGACCTAAAGCATGATAAATGAGCCATGGATTGGAGAGGCCTGAGCAGGCTGTGCATCTGCCCCCTTGAGTGCTTTCACAGTTGCCTCATCCTTCTTTTGAGAGGAGTTTGGCTGCGAATCCTGCGTATGTGCAGATTCATGGGCACACCTCTGCTCTTGAGTTCACTTCCCTCCTTTCCCAAATGCTCACAAGCCCTCTGCTGTGTGATCTGGAGGAACAGACCTTCTGTACTGTGCAGCACAATATTGTTAGGAGTTTCCATAGCATAGTCGACATTGGGGAGTTTTATGTTTGCCCTTGTATTTTCTTTCTTCCTGTAAACATACTTATTTTACTTTCTCTACTTGTATTTCTCACTAATTCTTCTTCCAGAAGGAAATCTGTGAAGAATATAAGCTGTCAGATGTCATTACATGTTATCAGGAAACTATGTTGCTATGTTTTAAGAAAATGCATATTTCCGTGCACACTGATCCATAATGTTTGCATGCTTAATACATATTTGCATATATGAATCTCCATGACATTGGGAGCATTGCCAATCAGGGAACTGCCTGAGGAGAGAAAGTAGGCAGCAGGAAGAAAGATGATTCAGTGCCTGATCACCTGTCCCATTCAGTACAATAAAGCTCATTGTTAGCTGGTGTTTCTAAAACAGTGATGTTAATGCAAGCAAAAGTAGAGCTGATCTACCATTGTGTTTAAAATAGTTTATGTTCTCCACCTGTCAAGTGGTGCTTAGTTGAACTTAACAGTAAAATAATAGTAATAAGCACTATGCATTGACGCAATGATTTTAGTTAACATCTGTTGATTCTTGGTAAACCAAAATTATTTCAATTTCATATTAAATAAAAAGAAAAAGCATCTGAAAGCATATCTAGAAGTTAGTAGTGTAAATTATGGAATTGTTCTTTGTTGTTATTCCAAAGTGCAAAAATCAACTAAGAATTAAGTCTAACTATGAAGCTATATTGCATTATTTTTTGTTCATTCTTCTTTTTAATTTTCTTTGTTGCTCCTATAATTTACTAGAGCTTACGAAATTACTTGTCATTATTTTCCTGCTATACACATTCCTTTCAAAACATAGACATATATGTATGTACTCACACATGAAAGAAAGGTTCATATACAAAAAAAAAAAAAAAAAGTAGCCTTGTAATTAAGGTACATGACCACAGATGTAGAAGATATCTCCTTCTATCCTGCTTTAGGTATTTTCTCTTTGACTTAAGGGATAAAAGCTAATGTCATTGTTTTCTTTCTTTACCCATAAAATACTGACCTAAATATATGCCTGTATTGTAGAAATATTGTTCAAAGCCCTCTGGCAGTAAACTGCAGTATCACATACTGATTGATAGCTATTTTGTGTGCTATCCCTTGGAGAACGCTATCAATATGAAATCCAGTCAGTTAAGAGTGTTCTTTCACTAAACACTAACCTAGCAAAACTCAAAAACAGAAAAAATGGTTTTGGCTAGATCAACCCAGTTTTGCTTTGGTGCTGGCAGAAGGAAGTGGACAGAAACATGCAGAGTAGAGCAAAAAGGAAGGCAAGAACAAATTTTTTTATGCTAGTATGCATGTTTTTGTTAAGCTGGCCATTACCTCAAGACAAACGTTACGGTAGTTTATGTACTACAAATACTTATCTATTAAAGACTCCCTGATCACTTTTCATGGGCTTGAAATCACACTGCTTATTTTGTGCTGTCTTTTTTCACTCTCTCTGTTACTATATAAGACTCGTGGAGGAACTGCTGGTGCAAATGAGTGCCCAGAAGGGATGCCACAGAAATTGTTTCTGAGTGGGTAACCTGCAGTGAAGTCAACTGGGTTCTGAAGTGTGAAATGCATATTGCATTTCAGGTTGACTATGATTGAGTGGAAAAAAGACCATTTTGTATTTCATGGCAACTTTAAATATGATAATGACAGTTTAAGTACGTTAAATCATGCTGATTTAAGAAAGCATAGATTTTTAAAGAAGATATTGCAGTAGCATGTCTGGCATGTAAGAACCATGTTTGTTTAGTATTTATATTCTAGTCTTACAGAGAAGCTTTCTTGACTGAGGTCCTGTGGGACATTTAATGACTAATGCCAAAGAGTTTACATGCACTTAAGTTGTAGCAAGACTACAGAGGCTTAAGAGTGTGCAGCAAAACAGATGAACAAGCAGTCCAGGCCTGATGATAATGTGTGCAAGAAAGCAAGGATAGTTGTATGTACACAACTCCTATATAGTCAACAAAAAGTGGAAAAATGCGTGCATACAAAAAGTGCCTGCTTTGCAAAGGCACAATGATTCAGCTTTGGTCACATCTGGAGAACCTCACAGGACATATGAGCATCAGGTGGCCAGCATGGAGGTTTTGATGAAGTTCACTGTGGCATCATGCCACATCAGCGAGCTGTGGCACTCAGCCCCAATTTACACAAATCCCCTCTGTATTGTGAAATCACTCCCAAGACTTGGGTGAAAGAGGGTGGAAAGCCACCAACATCTGTGTGTTCTGGTATATTCTTTTATTAAGATCTTGATGGTTCTATGTTTCTTGATAGGTTTATCTGTATTTAAACATAATGTGTTACTGAAATAGGAATATGTAGCAAGGTCGAGCTTGCACTGTCTTGCATGGTATGCACTGTCTTGCATACCATGGTCTGTAGTTCCAGCTTGCAGGAAGTATCATCTCAGAGCCATGGATGTTGCTGTTCCCAGGACAAAGTCAAAACTGAAGTGAAAAAATGCTGGTTGTATTATTCAAAGCTCAAGCTCTGGGAAGCTTCTCCTGCTAATCTTTGTGGTATTGCCGTCTTCAAAGGCTGAACCCCAACAATTTCAACAAATTATTCCACTGTGTTGAAAGGGTTGCTATGGAAATGAACATCACCAAAAACTGCTAAAGAGCACTGTGGCAGGGGTGGGGAAAAATTAAGAAAGTACCATGTGCAGGGGATTAACATCTTTCTTTAAATCTGAAACCCACAGCTGGTGTGGGTTTTAGAATTTGGCCCACTGAGTAGAGACTGGGTGGTTTTTTTTCAGCCCAGTGTACAGAAAATTAATGCAAATTGAATTAAACTAGATGCAAGCAGATGATTTTGAAATTGGTCTCCTGGAGTAAGATTGTACAGACATAAATATCTGTATTGAATTATTTTTTGTTAATAATGTCTAGCAGAACAATGTGATTATAATGGAACTGAAGAGGTTGTTGAAGCATAAAATTTTACATGTTTTTTGGGGAAAGTTACAGTTTGCCCGAAACCTGAAGCAACTGTGGTGTTCAGAACATTTGGATGGAAAAATATTGCTATGGCAACAAATTACTTTTATATTCGCATAAAGCAAAAATAGATCTCTCTCTCCCTTTGTGGGAAGCACGTATTTTAAAGTGCATGAAAGATTAAAGGTGATAGGCAGAAACAGCTGCATGAATATATTTTCATTTTCTTCATTTGGTTTATACACATTTCTGTAGAAATCTGAAATGCAGAAATAATTTAAAGCTAGAAGCATTTTGCAGCTAGAAAGTAGAAACAGCTTAGGAAAAAGGAGAATGTATAATATAGTCAGAACTTATTTTGATTGTAATGTAACAACATCAGACTTCAGTTGATTAAAACAAAATATTTCCAGTGTCATTCAAAAAGGAGAGAGAAAATCCTTTTCTTCTCTATGAATCTAGAACGACTAAAATCATTTTGTGTCCATCATTTAAGAAAATACAATATTTGTTTGTTCGGTTGGTTTTTGGTCATTCAGGCACCTTGTCAAGCTGAAGAAATAGACCTAATGACCTTTATTAATTGCTTAATTTTAGCTGTATCCATTTTTTTTATTTATTTATTTTTTTTATTTAGAAGGCATGCAGCTTTTATTTTGTGGAGAGTTTCTGGTTCATCTATATGCTGAGGTGTGTGCCATCTGCAAAGAAGGTATAATATGTCTATATTGATATGTAAGGTCTGTCTTGAAGTTTCCTCTCAATTATTCTGAACCACATGAGCTGTCTTACACCATCTGCATCTTTCTTCATAATGCACAGCAGAGCAGCCCACATTTTCTTCTTCTTAGCCACAAAAGAGAGGCCTGCTTGGAAGAGGTGTGTGGATGTCTTGGTGATTTTTCCATCTGGTCTCTTTATATGCGCACAGAGAGGTGCCAAAGAACTGAGGGTCCGAAGTGTGGAATATGAGGGACTTTGTGGGACAGTCACTTAATGATTTCACATTCTCTGACCTTCAGGCTAAACTGAATCACATGAAGGAAGAAACAGTTGAAGGGGATAAGTTGGGGTGAGCTGGAATTGTAGTGGTTTCATACTGAACTTCTTTGGGGCAAATGTAGGGATTTATGGTGTAGCTAGTCTGCAGACGATTTGAGGGTACCGTCAAAATTGACCCAAAGTACCAGGTGGTTAAAGGGGCACCACATCCCTTTTGTCAGTGTCCAGTGCACAAGAGGGCCTGTAAAGGATTTCAGGGTGCCACTGAGCTGAATTTAGTATTGTCCATGCTATGAAGGTGTTTTGCAGAAAGAAAATTTTAAAGTGAGGAAGGGAAGGCTCTGGATATAATTGATGTAGAAAGGGGAATGGAAGAAGCATTGGGTTATTCTGCATGCCTGCAAAACCTCATAAGCTGTTGCTGTACTGCTTAATAGGAGTGTGCTACAGAGAAATACCTGAATGTACGCCCATTTGGGGCATGCTGACTCCCATCTTGATTACCCAGGGGGAGGTTCATCGAGCCAATTGACTTCATCCAGGCTATATGGTGCTTGGCTATCTAGTAATGCCTTTATATATAATATTTTGTGGATTTTTTTCAGGTTGAGTTGTCTAAAATATTGTGATGCCTTTGTTGGAGCTCTCTACATGCATGCTTGTGCAGTGTGACACAAGGATTGTGTCATGTCCTGAGATGTGGCAGGAGGGTACATGGAAGAGTTAGGGGATACAAAGCCAGAGCTGTTGTGAGCCACTCCAGCTGCAGTTATAACTCTACTGCATGTTGCAGACAGTCCCTAGAGTGAGATCTGCCCCTAGCTGTCCCTGTGAATCTTGGAGAGATCCAGTCAGAGAAGTGCAAAACATGCTCTAAGAGTTAAGCACTGTGTATGAGCAGAGACCTTTAACTTGGTCTCTGGCTCACTTCAACACTCTGCTGGCACAATTTTGACTATACTTGTACTCATAAACAAACCCTGGCCCTGAGTCAGAAGTAAACATGGGCCAGAGACTTTCACTAGCCAGTACAGGTGCAGCCAGCCTGTACAAAGTGGGAAGAGTTCTGGGTATGTCTCGGTTGGCTGTTGTGTCCTAGTTAGCCTCAATGCCAGCACAGTCTCAAGCATATTTAAATTACTGCTTTTGGCTGCAGTATTAATACCACGAGACATGGTGTCATAGTGCTATGATCAGAATAACCCAAATAAAGAGTTGCGTCTTGTTTACTTAAATCTCTGCAGCTAGTTTATCCTAGGTTTGGAAAGAAAATTGAGTTGAATGGGCTCTAAAATGGGACTCAGTCTGGATAAAATTTCGGTAGTTTATATTTTCTGGCACCATTGTCAGCAAACGTGTTGGACTCCATCCACAGCTACAGTCCTTTGAGTACATTAACTAGATACTTTAAAATTTGAAAATAACCACAGAATCCAGAATCATCCCTTTGAATGCCATGTTGACACATCCTCAATTACACTGTTGCAAACTTGATTGCATGAAAGGAATAGAAATGGGCTAGAGATATTTTTATACATGCAACCCAGAAAAAGAATGGGGAGACATGTCATGTGAACCTTCCTTAACGCAGTCCTCAGAACCCTAAGACTCAACTTCTGCACATTCTCCCCTTTTTTCATGTGTGCAAATGTATTTTTGTCCTTTGTGCCCTCAGTTTGTTTATGCCCATAGATGTCAAATGCAAATTTAGTAATATTACTGGTTTAGAATAAATTGTAAAGATCTTGAATATCATGTTAATTAGGAAGGAGGGGCTAGCCACTTGGGAGGAATATAAGACTGTTGTCAGAGGCTGTAGGGAGGCAACTAGGAAAGCTAAGGCCTCCTTAGAATTAAACCTTGCAAGAGGGGTCAAGGACAATAGAAAGGGCTTCTTCAAATACATTGCAGATAAAACTAACGCTAGAGGCAGGGTAGGCCCACTGAAGAATGAGATGGGTGTCCTGGTGACAGAAGATACAGAGAAGGCAGAGTTACTGAATGCTTTCTTTGTCTCTGTCTATACTGCCAGAGGCTGTCCTGAGGAGCCCCGTCCCCCTGAAGCCTCAGAGAAAGTCAGGATAAAGGAGGAGTTTGCCTCGGTAGATGAGGACTGGGTTAAGGACCAGTTAAGCAATCTAGACATCCATAAATCTATGGGTCCTGATGGGATGCACC
>VXAV01002694.1:178084-189759 GCA_013399715.1 Alectura lathami | reverse complement strand
AGGGAGTGGAGCATCTCCCTTATGAGGAAAGGCTGAGGGAGCTGGGTCTCTTCAGCTTAGAGAAGAGGAGACTGAGGGGTGACCTCATTAATGTTTATAAATATGTAAAGGGTGGGTGTCAGGAGGATGGAGCCAGGCTCTTCACTGTGACATCCAGTGACAGGACAAGGGGCAATGGGTGCAAGCTGGAACACAGGAGGTTCCGCTTAAATATGAGGAGAAATTTCTTCATGGTGAGGGTGACAGAGCACTGGAACAGGCTGCCCAGAGAGGTTGTGGAGTCTCCTTCTCTGGAGACATTCAAAACCCGCCTGGATGCGTTCCTGTGCAATCTGTTCTAGGTGTTCCTGCTTCGGCAGGGGGATTGGACTAGATGATCTTTCGAGGTCCCTTCCAATCTCTAACATTCTGTGATTCTGTGTTGTGTCCTATGTACTTTTTGTTAGAAAAAGGTGGGGTAGCATACATTTCATTTTCTGTGTCTTGTTCTCTAAGAAGAAGATCAAGGAAAGCATACAGCATAGCAGAGTCCACATATATGAGTTAAAATATGTCTGAAGTGATTAACGCCTCGTTGTAAACAGAAGTGGTTCATAATGAGGCATAAATCCCTCCAAATCTAATTTTAGTTCTTTACTTATTTGGACCTGTTACTGTATAGGTATTTTTGGAGCCTTTAAGGTTCTGTTTGGCTATGTGGTTTTTCTAATTACTTAAGAATGAATGGAGTTTGATGTGGCTGCTTTAGCTCTTCTAAGTGCACTCCAAATGGGACTAGAGGATTTTAGTAGCAAGTGGAGCATCATCTCCCAGTGATACGCCCACTGGTGGGATATTTTCCAGTGAGAAGTCAAACAGGGAAGATATTCACAGAAAGTGATTTAACATATTTTGTCAACTGAAATCCAGTGACTGTTTTATTATTACAGATGGTGCTGTACATTACCTCTAACATAATGTTAATAATACACTTGTGCAGGATAAGTCTTGTTCTGACATAAATCAGTATCATGAAAAACAAGGAATTTTGGATTGAGACTGCTATAGGTTGTGACTAGCTTACTCATTTATTCCTCTGTTGTTGGTGTAATCTAACAGAATTACTGCAAAAGTGTTTTTGTTTAGTTTAGTTTAAGCAAGTTCTTGCAGAACAATGAACAACAGGATTTAGGGATTTATGCATTCTATTACAAATATGGTGGCATTTCCATGACCCTGTTTAGAAGAGTAAAGCTTCTATTTGTCTCCTGCTGATTCTGTCAACATTCACACAGTAAGTTCAGTAGAAATCCCTCAGGTATTCCAGTGTCAGGCCATAAAGTCATTTCTGCCTTTTAAAGAAAACACTGTGTTTCAAGGAACAGGGTCTTTGGGGAATATTCCTGTGAAGTGGAGACCTGATGCGGCAGTGCAGATGTAAAGAGCCGAAAGGCTGGGCACAGAACTGAAAAGCAAGAAAAATAAAAAGACAAAATGTATATTTATATATCTTCTGAGTTTAGTTACCTTGGTGAAAATATGCAGCAACTCCACAACATCTACAGAATCTCCTGGAACAGCTCAGATTAAAATATGTGCCTGCCTGAAGATAAAATGAACTTTAACAAACAAGGAGAGGAGAAATACTAACCTGTGCTGGCAGCAGATGTTTGGAGAGGAAAAATAAATAAGATTGTGAGCTTTTCACTTCTTTTCACAATTATTAGTCCTTCACATTAATTCTGACCCACTTAAACAAAGTCAACCATTACAGAATCCAATTACTTATTTCATTTCCTGCTTTCCAAAGGATACACAACTCACACAATGATGTTGCTCTGTGTGCCACTCACTCCTTTCCCCAGTAATTTGTTGAAATTCTGGCTGATTTTAACCAAAACGACTGACAGGTAACAGGCTCAAAGGTACTGAGTTACAACACGTATGGGAAATTTGGTGCATGGATAGAGGAAAGAAATACAAACCCACAAAGGAAAAGGTGGCTACAGATTATCCTTATACCATTTTGTAAGGCAGTGACAATTGGCTGCTCCAAGTGCTTGCTTTCCCCAAGGCTGTGGACCTGGATGAGCGTGATGCAGTGGGACACACAGAGCACCAGAATTTTGAGGTCTTTGCAAAATACAAAGGGGAAAGATGGTTGCTACTCACAGAGGTAATATCTGAAGCATAAAAGAGGCCACACCAGAACAAATCACAGAGGAGAGTGTGAAGCAGTGGTAGAGCAGCGGGATGAGACGGACATAGAGTATGTTGGTCTGACACATTTCAGGCAGAGTGGACTGCCATTTTAACTGAGCTCAGAGCTTCATAGGCATAATGGCATGAAGAAATGCTAGAAAGGATTTGAAGGATGAAATTATGCCTTTTTAAAACATGGAGCTGAATTTTATTTTGTAGTGTAGAATTGGTGCTGAATTGCTTAAACAGTAGAGAGGATGAGGATAGAGTAAGTTGCATCTCTCTGCTGCAGGGCACTAGCAATTTTGCAGTATGTTACATTCTGAGGACTTCTAAAACATAACCTGTGGCCTTAAAGAGAACTTTCTCAGGCTGGGTTAGGCAAAACACAGTACACATCAGATACATTCTTTTCGCACTTTGGTAGACACCAATTTCCCCCTATAAGGGCTTTTCACATTTGCAAATCACCAATAATAATCTACAGCAAGTTGGATGGTTTCTCAAATTAGAGTTTAGATTTGGATATTGTTGTGTATGATAAATTATCATCATTGCATAATAAGGACAAGGCTAGTATAGATTCTGTATAATTTTCATATTAGCTGTACAACTTGAAGTACCAACTTCAGCAGCCTTGGATTTTCGTTGGTGTAATTGAGAAGACAAACTGTCAGAAAAAAATTTAAAGATTTTCCAACTTTCAATACCCTGAAAATGTATATATACTGAATATTTTCCTTTAATTGGTTTAACTTTGGAGAGCCAATATTCACTGAAATTTCACACTCTTCAGTGATTCATTTTGTGGCTTCGCAAAGAGGATGCACACTTTTAAATCTTTGTGTGAAGAAACCAATGATACCATATCATCTGGAAACACAACCATTCAAAGTCTGGATTTCAAATCCCATTGCAGCAGAATATTTACTTGTCAGATCTTTTTTGTTGTCAGTGTTGAAATGCATGTAATTTCCTGCAAGAGAGAGTTTTGGATTGTGAGGCCACAGCAGTAATGAAGGGAATTTGTATGGTCGTTGAACTGGTAGTGTGAGTGTGAGAACTCTCATTGTAAAGTCAACACAATGCCAGCATTAGCATTCAGTTGAAATTCAGGCTTCTGTGAAGAGGCTGTCATCCAGTCAATTTGTCAAGATAAAACTTCACTGTGTTCATACACCCTGCAAGTGGCTCTGCGGTATTTCAGAAGTAAAGTGCAAGCACTTTCTGGCACATTGCTGTTATTTGTCCTTGGTGTGAGGTCCCCTCTTTTCAAAAGTAGAGCTTTTGGTTTCTGGTCCCTGTCTATACAGTCTCCTGCTTGTACATTCTGCAGATATCTGAAAACTGCTTTAACTATTTTTCATGGAGTCATACAATTTTAGAGTTTTTTAAATTCTGTTTTAAAAGGCTGAGGAGTACACTGTATAAAATCAGAGCTTAAAATGGCCTGCTAGCACAGTTACAGCAGCACTGTCATGGTTCTTAGGGTCATGGACTGGGGCCCTGTTGTGCAAGGCACTGATAAGACATGAACAAAAGAGCTTACAATTCACCTCTGTAGGCTTTTGCTTACAGATGTGAATGGCCAATCTCCAGGGGCTGGGGTTTCCCATGCGTGGTGCAGTGCCCAGTAAGGAACAATTCTACCAGTTCAGCTAATGCAGTTATTCCATTTCCAGTACAATTGCATTATTGCTGTATAGCTGCATCAGAATTAATATTTTATAACCAACATGAACTGGAATTCCAAAGACAGCGTGAAGTTGCTAGCAGGCAGGGGAGTAAGGGCAATGGGAAGACAATTCTGCGTCAGCAACCATCTCATTACAGAGCCTAAGCCTTGTCTAGTACTTTGTCCATATTGATTCTGTACTCATTTCCCAGCATTCATTTGGCATATTGCATGTCAGGAGGAAGGGACAAAACTGGGAAGTCACTTTATACTGTTTGCAACCCCCTACTGCCTGCTTCCAATTCAACACCTTTGTACCTCAGCCCGCTCTGATGGATGGGCCCAAGGAAGGCTTGGAAGGGGTGGAAAAAGCTGGGCGCATTACTTCTTGGAGAAACTCTTTCATAGCAATGGCCATGGGGCTTCTTAAGCATTGAAAGAATTGTGCTATGGCAGGAAAATGGAAAATTTCCCACAAACAAATAAAAATGCAGTGTTGTAATGATTTTAACCGGATATCTCAGCTGGAGCCCAAGGACTTTTCATTTGGCCTCCACTTTGTGGAGATATTTTGCTATGTGTAGGGAGGCAGGGGGGTTGGAACTCGGTTGTCTTTAAGGCCCATTTCAACCCAAATCATTCTATGATTCTATGATTGTGTAACAGTCTCTGATCAACACGTAGGCTCACTGTGATGTACACCCTCAGGCCCTCCTACATGTCACCCAGCTGGAACCCACAGCATGTGCTGCCGATGTGGGCAAAGCAAAGCTCACAAAGCCTTTGCAGAGTAGTGGGAGGGAAAAATGAAAACCAGTACAGAGCAGCTACTAAAAAATGTATTTTTCTAATTTATTAATGTTCTTTGAATGCATCTTCAAGCATGAAGAAGAAATGAGCATAGTTTGTACTTTAGAAAAGGTTTGATAAAAGTTTTTCACAGGAGTATGCTAGTAAACTTAGAAACCACAGTGTGATAAATGAATTCTTGTCATGGATTGCAAACAGGCTAATACATGGGAAAAAAAAAATGGTGCGGTAATAAACCATCCATTCTAGACAGGGACAGATAAGTTCACGGTATGTTGTCTTGGAGGTCATGCAGACAGCTAAGCAATAGTAAACGTGCTCAAAGGTTAAATAGCCAGTAAGTAAAATACGCTAGTGACACAGGTATAGAAATAGAATCACAAAATCATCCGAGTTGGAAGGGATATTCAAAGGCCATCCAGTGCAACTCCCCTACAGTGAACAGGGACACCTACAGCTGGATCAGGGTGCTCAGAGCCCTGTCCAGCCTGACCTTGAGGGTCTCCAGGGATGGGGCATCCACCACCTCTCTGGGCAGCCTGTGCCAGTGCTTCACCACCATTATCGTAAAAAACTTTTTCCTTATATCCAGGCTAAATCTCCCCTCTCTCAGTCTGAAACCATTTCCCCATGTCCTATCACAACAGGCCCTGCTAAAGAGTCTGTCCCCTTCTTTCTTGTAGCCCCCTTCAGATACTGAAAGGCCGCTATCAGGACTCCCCGGAGCCTTCTCTTCTCCAGGCTGAACAGCCCCAACTCTCTCAGCCTGTCCTCACAGGGAAGGTGTTACATCCCTTGGATCATTTTTGTGGCCCTCCTCTGGACGCACTCCAACAGGTCCATGTCCCTCCTGTACTGGGGACTCCCCATCTGGATGCAGCACTCCAGGTGGGGTCTCAGCAGCGCAGAGCAGAGGGGCAGGATCACCTCCCTTGCCCTGCTGGCCACGCTTCTTTGGATGCAGCCCAGGATGCGGTTGGCTCTGTGGGCTGTAAGGGCACACTGCTGGCTCATGTCCAGCTTGTCAGCCACCAGTACTCCCAAGTTCCTTTTGGCAGGGCTCTGCTCAATCCTTTCATCCCCATCTTGTACACAAATAAATAAAATCTAATCTATCAGATATGTAATTGGTCAAGAGTACAGATTAAGCATTTCCATTAATACTTTAACCTGATTTTAAAATATTTTCTGCAGTACACAGGATTGTCTCTGATTTAGGTTATATTTGCACATAAATCAAATCCTCAGAAAGCAAGACACTTCTGGTCAAAGGGGCTGGTGGCTGTTTTTGCTACTGCAGGTGCCTGGTCTTCCTCTAAACTGACTGAACTCTGCAGTTTGTCTAGTTCATTTGTTTTGCGTAGACCTGAATCTGACCACCCATAAGCAAACTGTTTTAACCTTTTTCAGAATCACACAAGTTCTTGCAATGGGAAACAGCAAACTGCAGGAATATACGACAGGAGACTGAGAGTAAGGGAAATAAATGTACCTGGAAAATGGTTAGAATTCTTTTGGTATTAATATTCTAAATGTAACAGCTGGACAATAGCTTTCTCATTTTTGTCATGACAAACCTATTGCCTGGCAAATATTGATTGATTTATGGACAATTATTTTCCCAGAGGCATCAATGAGATCATACTAGAGCCCCGAATACTTTTGTGTGGGATTGGTGTCACACCAGATTTAATAAAGCTGGCATTTATATTCCAAGGAAGAATAGAACAGCAAGATATGGAGAATGCAACACAGTCAAAAGTCACACAGAACAGCTAGAAACAAGATAAGAACAGAATGTATTTCATAAAATAGAACTGAAGTGGCCCACTTTTGTAGAAAGGTGGCAAATATTTTTGAAATAGAGGAACAACCATTTAGTGTGAAAAACACTATAGGAGGCAAATTTAAAATTACTAAAATTACTTTTAAACAAGTAAATTTTTTTTTTTTAAATTTGAGAACATATATAATAGATACCTACTAATACATTACATGTGTCAGTAAGCATATGCTTTGACATTGAACATGGGGATGTGTTTTGCAGTTGTTTGTACTTTCATTCAAACTAGGATGGGAGTGAGAGACAAACAGTACCAAATTTATTCTATGTAGGACAATGATAGAGATTCCACTCCTAGGAATTCTGGAGGAAGAAGAAGCTTTTCCCCTCCTTCCCATGGGGCATACAGCTGTCACGGTGTCGCATACAGGTTTTCCCCAAAGTCTCTGGCATATGCCGCAGGCAGAGCCAGGCCTTCAGACAGGAGGGACCTTTGGGCTCTGCCAGTGCAGCAATTGCTTTGTTTCTGGGTTTAAACCTGTTCCTGCAGAAGTTTATGAGCCATTACTGGCATAATGTGATCTAAATTAATCTTGTTTCATCTATTCCTGTTAATGATACTTTAAAAATTGGTATTCAGTAGAGAATAACTACGCTTATAAGAATTTTCAATTTTCCAAATGCATAACTTAGAATTTGTAATTAAAAGAAAGACACCTTTACTTTCTATGAAATAATTTTTTGGCATCCCAAGATATGAATTTTACTGAAAGATTGAATGTCTTGTAATTAACTCTAATTTACATGCATAGTAGTGCTCTGTGCTAGTGGAATCAGATCCATTCATCCATGTGTCTCAGAATCTTTACTGCTAAGAGATAATTTGAGTTTTTCTATAATGTAGATAGAAAGGAGGTGTGGAAAAGGTAATTCTTCTCTTTCTTTTTGACTTATAGTCCTGTAACCTGGTCAGTCTCTGTCATAATTTAGCTGCAGCTGCTTTACTCAGTGTTGACTGTGGCCCCACGTACAGCCTTGGCCCCAAGGTCGTTCTAGCCATGGGAGGTCACTTAAACAGTGAGACATAAAGAGATAGGTGTGTTGCATTTGCACAAGCCATGAGGGCGATACCAAACTGCCTACAGGAGCCCCTTAAGCACAAAGGCCAAGCTTTGTTCTCCCTAGAGTACTTTAAACAAAAAGGAGAACTGTTCAGATAACTTATAAATCCAAAACTTCTATTAGCACAAAAAAAAAAAAAAGAAAAATCATGTCTTGCTGTAGTTCAACAGGAGTTTCATCTCCCCAATGGACTCTGAAAATTTTATTGACTTATAACCTCTTATAGGTCATGATATCAAACATATCCATCTTTTACAGACATTTTCAATTGTCCTGGTTTCATCTAAGAGCTACTGTAGGAGTCAATTCTTCTGAAAAGCATGAATGACTGTTCTAATAAGGGACATATATTTCAGATTCCAGGAAGTTTTAATATCTGTCTAAGTACCAAAGGCTTTCCCTTCTCTTAGAAGTTTGGATTGATGTCATTCTGCATGGAACAGATGTTTTGACATTGAACTTCCTTGATTATTTGGCCATACAAGGAGCTATAGGCCAATTCATTCACCACCTGGTCATGGTTCTAATAAGACCATAAGACCATGGGTCTTCATAAGACCATGGGTCTTTTCTTACTCCAGTGAAGACAAAAATGTGGAGAAAAATTATGATTTTTTTGCCAATTTTTTCCTTTAATTTCAGCATATAATGTTACTGAATTTTCAGCAACCTACATTCTTATCCTACTTCTCACTCCTTAGGCCAAGGACACTGAATAGGACAGATTGAATGGACAAGAAAATTACCATTCTTTGTCATCAGTTATAGTCCTGTTGGGGACATTGAAATGTTCCTTTGGCTTAAGAAGAACCTTCTTTATTTTGACTTTTAAAACTATATTTATCCTAGAACGCATTTCTGACAGCACACTGCATTTTTTACCTCTGTGTATTGTTTTATACAAAGTGAATGAACAATTGCTAGCAAGTTCACTCATAAGAAATAAATTACTCATAACTCCTATTTTTTTTTCCCTCTTTCCTGTGGTGAAGCTTGTTATGTTTGGAGATTTGTATATTGAAACTCTTTTAGAACATTCATTTGTCTTTCAAACTTTATGCTTAGAATGAAGAACTAACAGACTATGATGTGGAACTTTCCCTTTTGAATTTTGTGGGGGAAAAGTGAGGAGATTAAATGACACTGAGTCTTGAGGCAGTAGCTGAAGTCTCTGACTCTTTCTGGACTGCCTAGAAATTTTGAAAACCAGCGTATTACTGGGAGGCCACATCCTTTATGCTGTTTTTGAAAATGCAAAAAATGGATACGTTTCTTCCGAATGTGATGCAGAAAATAGAGCTCTAACTTCCCACATTTCCCTCTCCTCTGTTTTTATCCTGCCCTTTGTCCTACTTGATAGCTCATGTGGCTTCAACATCTCCTCCACAACAGCACTCAGGGCTGTGGCTCCTTTACTGCAGAGAACAAATCTCTGAATTTTGCATAGCTTCCAAGTCTCTCACACACCACAGCTTTCATAGACTTGAATTGAGGGTGCGGACCCTCACCGTCATTAGAAGGAAAAGAACCTGCTGAGTCAAGGTGAGGCTTCTGCTGCATGAAGTGCTGAAAAATATCGTAAGCTTACTGGGCAAAACATGGTCTTTACCTTAAGACTAGCCTCAGTCACATCCTAGAGGACAGCATTCTGCTTGGATATTCACAGTCCTAAGTTTGAGTCTGCAACAACCTTTAATTCTGACTGCTCTCATTATGTTGGTTAGCACTTTGACAAAGAGATGAGAATACTCTACAGATTCGCCTTGTACCAAATAATTTGCACAATAAAAGCAGGTCAGATGCATATCTCATGTGAATCAGTAACTGGTACAAAGTCACATCAGTTAAAGGTCTGGTCCGTAGTTTTTTAGTTAATTTCTTTCATTATATCCATATTTTGGAAATAACCACAGCTCACTGAACACTTTTAAAATATCTATAAAACAGAGGAGTGTAGTAAACGCACTGATGGCTTTAATAAAAAATGTTAAGTGCTGGATTATGAATTAATTCACGCTGCTATAAAGCCAGAGTAATTCTGTTGATATCTGTTGATATCACTAGTGTTACTTTGGCATTACATTATCATGACACAGATCAAACCTTAGCTCATAAGTGGCTCCATAGTGTTTTGAAATGTTTATGAATTCCCTTTTGTCCCACTTGTTCTCTTCATATTGTATTTGTTTGGTTTGGCGTAAGAAAATATCTCGGGCTTTATCCACAGCCTCTCCTTTTTCTTTTTTCTTTTCTTTCTTTTTTTNACAGGCACAGAGGAATTTTTTTTTTTTTTTTTATTTTTGGTCTCAAGTCAGTTGTAAAGGGTTTTACTTTGTTCTGAATGCAAAGAAATGGCAAACAAAGTTCCCATTCTTTATATTCCTGAAGGGTTTTTAAAGATCTGTCTTTTTTAAGCTGAAAGGTATTGCAAAATGATTGTCCGCTTTGTCTGTTTTCATCTCAGCACGAAGAACCCTGTAGCTGTGCACACTACTGTTTGCAGACAGGTTAAATTCTGGAGGCCTGCAAGACTGGAACTGTGCAACTTTTGTAGCTGTCAAAAGTAATTCTGGCCAGAGACATCTTGGCTTTGTATTCAGCATAATTAAAGCAACCTCTTGGAATTGTTTGTATGTGAGGAACAAAACAATAGGCATTGAGACTTCATTATTGAAAGCAGCTGCAGCAGAGGAAGCCCTGCAGCCAGGAGTTGGTTGGTAAATCCTGTTCAGGACATTTTAGTGCTGCAATCCAAATTCTCATGATCCTTTCTGTGAGGCTGGAGGCTGTTTTGCACTGTCTTCTTTTCTGCCCCATTTTTCCCTCAAGCATAAGTTGCATTAACCCCGTGAAATCAAATTTAGAATTGTTGTAGGATGTGCTCTGATCCCACAGCTACCTGTGAGAATAAAACTGTTTGCATATACCAAACTAGATAAGATGAGCACTGTAAAACCAGCTAGAGGAGGACATAGTGAAATTCATTGTGAAAACTCTTGTCAGCTTCAGTGAACTTGGATTTACTTCTTTCAGTGGCCTTTAGTTGTTTATGATTAAATCCTTCCTGCTTAGCTGGGGCACTGCTACACAAACTGAGATTTCAGGTTACCTACTCTTTGGTAGGGGAGAACAAAGAAGAAGGGGTAATGAGTCAGTCTACTCAACAGAGAACTGAGAACACTGCCTTGAAGAGTTAATGGCTCTACTCAGCCTCTCTGCCATGGAGTGTCTCCTAATTACAAGGTAATAGGGTATCCTGGGCAAAAACATTGTGCCTTTTGAAATTTTGGCTGTGTTTATACTGCTAAATAAAGGGCGAGGGACTGATCACTGACCCTGAGGGAACACCACCTCTTTCGTATCCCTATCATTAAGGGCCACCTCTTTATAGTAGGTGTGACTTACAAAAAAAACTAGTCAGGTTATTGAAACCCAGAAACATGGTGTGAGCTAACAGAGTGTGGATGTTCCTGAAGGTTTTGTGTGTAGTGCTGAAAAGGTCAGGGACATAGTCTAGCACAGTTTAGCTTGTGTCCATACTGCTTATGGCTAGCTTCTTTTAAAGCAGAATGGTGCCATCCATACTACACAGCACATGGCTTTAGCTGTTTTCTGAGTCTAAAGTGCTATTTCTGTGAGCATAAGCTATGATTATACTTATGTGAGGTAACAGTATGCTTTCCTCTTTTTTTCTAATACTGTGGACATACATCTTTTATTTGCTGGTTGGTATACAAGAATCAAGGAGTAAGTAGATGACAATCAGACAAGTGAAACAATTGCCTAGTGGTCAGGGAGCTCAGCTAGAAGGCAACAAAGTTGGGGTTCATGGCTTAGACTCACTAGGTATATTTGTATTTTATATCAAAATTAGAAATGAAACCAGCACTGGGACAAGGATTATAAGTCCACATCCATCGTGTTTCTAACTTTTCTCTTTTGTATCTGGGAGCAACTGACTGCCTGCTCTCCAGTGGAGAGAATATCCTGACATTGCATTTCTGCCACACAGTAACTCACTGGGACTAACTTACTGGGACTTAGGAGGGTTTTATCCACCGATAGACTGACTAAAATTGTCCTCTCCTTAGGTTAGGCCAGGTT
>VXAV01002694.1:133246-177733 GCA_013399715.1 Alectura lathami | reverse complement strand
TTTTTTTTCTCACATGCTACCAAATAGCTACTATGCCGTTTTTTATCTTCCTTTTCTGATCTAGATTCTCCATAGGTGCTGTGTAAACAAGCACAGTACAGGGATAGGGAGAGATTCTTATGGCGTTTTAGAATGGCTTTTCCAAGCTGGGCAGCTGTGTCATTTCTAAATGGATAGGATGTTTTAATGACAGTCCAAAGTAATGTGAAATCAGGTTATTGACTTCTCTCTCACAACTAGATGATGCTTTGATGTTTCATTTTCTTTGTGTTTTCTGCTCTGCAGTTAAAAGAAGGTAGAAATAGAGGGGAGGAATGGGGAAGCTTGTTAAAATGATCTTAAATCAAGAGCTAATCCATTAACTATTGCAATGCCAAAACTGCAGTTTTCACTAAATAAAATTAAAAACACCATTCAATTTGGCTACAGCTGTGCAACTTAAACCATTTTATTATTCGTATGCCTTATTTACAGTGTTGAAGTTTCAATTAAGATAAATGTATTTTAGTTCCATCTCTTCTGCTCTTTTGTCCCCAGGAAATAACATGAGGCCAGGAGCTCCCATTTCGCCTTTATGGCAGATGTCCCACAGGCCAGGCCAGGCCAGGCCAAGCATGGGAGTTACAAAGCAGAGAGCTCCTCCTCCACAGCTGAATTGGCAGGACTCTGTATAATATCTAAGTACAGACCAGACTGGTTTTCTCTCCACTTACGTAAATCCACAATATTTAAATCTATAGTCCTTCACTGTTTAATTACTGCCAGTGGTATCCAAATGCTAACTCTTTATTAATAAACAGGATCAGATGATGTGCTAGAGTGCAGATGACCAGAGCTACTAAAGATTGGATCTCTGTTGAAAAACACAGATTTGTAAGGGGATGCTGGACACACGCAAGAAAGGATTACCAGGCACAGATGGCAGTGTTCATTTATAGCAGTAGAACAAGAACATAATAGTATTAATATATGAAGACTCTAGATTTGTACATGAGGAAAACAAAACTCATCACATTGAGATGTAGGAGAGAAATTCAGTGGTAGAGCAACTGGCAAAATTTTTGTGCCTAGTCGATTGTCAGTTACATGGAAGACGATGCTTGAGCTATTCCTGTAGGAACTCGCATTTTATCCTGTCTTTTAATGCTGTCCAGAGCCCACGTTGTGCAGGAGAAGGAGGAATAAAGAGCATATAACCTGTCAGTGAAAAATCTCTCCAGTCCAGCCGCATTGCCCATGCTCTACCCTCTTGTTCACAAGTGTGTTCATATAGATTTTTCCAAGAGCTAGACAGGCCGCCTGCCCCTCTCTTCCACAGCAGTGTCTCCTTTACTCCTAAGCAACAGGCAAAGGTATCAAGTTGTTAAACCACAGTAATACTTGAAAAAAAAAAAAATTCTTTATGAAAGATGTACCCATGTTGGATTCTCTGCTAGACAAAACCTAAAGAAGATAATTTATACCCTCTTCAGATCTCTTAATAAAATTTATCTTAGGAACCATACTATATTGGATCTGTGAAGATGAAAAAGGAGAATAATAACTTTCCATGGCTGCTAATCCAAATTGCAAAGTATGGGAATTAAGGTAGAACAGACACAAATGTTTCCAAGCTCAGAAATGGCTGCTTTGAACAGGTTATGAGACTTTTCAGACTTACAGCATGTAAGCAATTTATTCAAACTTGTTTATATCAAGACAGCATGCCTGGCAGTCTGCTACAGAAAAATGCCTTGCGACTGGTTAATTTCTGTGCAAGTGTTTACAGCTGTATCTTCAGGTAGATTCATATCTTGTCTATTTGCTACAAATCATAAAACCTGGCACCCATTTGCATTCAGGGATTTATCACAGTTTTTGAAAAAAAAAAAAAAAAGAAAAAAAACGAACAAAAAAAAGCAGCGTTGCAACAACATTCTTCTCTAGAAATGCTATAGACTGAAAATCCTAAAGAAATTCTCAGTGCAGCAGTGAGCAGCATATGTGTTTTCTTGGCTACAAAGTTATTTACCATTGTTCTTAATTTGGTTTTGATTTTTCTTTTTTGTTGTTGTTATTGTGGTTTCATTTAAACAGAAAGTTATATATGGAATTATTTTGCATGATGTCTCTATTCCCATCACTCTCTGAACTGTAAAATGGTGTCATGTACTGCTCTGTTCAGCTGACTAACTGCATCTACATCTATAAAATGATTCATTCTTCAGTGGCCAGAGGCTCATCTTATTATTTTCTTTCACTTAAATAACTCTATAAATAAAACATTGAAAATGCAGTTCATTGGTTATTGGCTTTTTCTATTTATATAAACTATTACCTTTTTGAATGTAGTTCTGTTCTTCAAGGTTGAAATTTTATGTGTAAATATTAGCGCAATTAATGGAAATCACATGCATAAAACCTTAAGCATGATGCTGGAAGTCTTTCCTCCTCTTTGTTCCCAGGTCCAGTCAGTCCATCTTTGTACCTCAGGCTTGGGGGAAGGAGCAGGGGAAGGATTTGGCTGTAATGCAGCTTACTGAAATCTATAGTTTTTGAAGGTCTCTGGAGCAGGGAAAGGGAAGCACTAAATTTACAAGAACTTCAGTTTAATAATTCTGATTTTATGCTTTCCATTTGTACAATCATGTCAATTTTATAACAGCATAAAGTAGCACTAAAACATTCAATCCAACATAATCCAATTACTACTTCCCTCTCTTGGGCATGTCTTATTCTTATACAGGAAAAAAATCACCAAATGTGATTATTTTATGGATTTGCATATACACTTGGTACAGCACATAAGTTATGTCATTATATTTTCCCTTTGTTTTTCCATGTACCTGTTACGAAGAGGCTGTCTCAGTGCTGTGGAAAGAAATGATAAAGGGTTATTTCATAAACTACAAAAGGAATGCACTTGTTACAAGCAAATTTGTCAATGTCTCAAACAGTTGGAGCTTGACTTATTAGGGAGGGATGTACCAGCATGCAGAGTTTAATTTAGGCTCAAAGGGATTTGTATGACGAATAATCCAATTCTTACCGGTGGTTTCACAAAATGCTGCAAGTCAAGCTCCCGGCTTCTTCTGATGGAAGTGCTTTTCCGGGACTGATTCAGCTGGACAGTGGTGTCTTACAGGTTCTGTGTTAGTTGCCTTTCTTTGATGCTTCAGTGCTGTCTGCCATACTGCTATTAGGTAGTGTCAGAAACCCATACAATCACAGTGTACATCCTGGTGCTCGCTTTCCTGCTGTTAATAGAATATACCTATGGCAGGCTGAGCTGCAGCACCTAAAAGTGGCACCAAGTGTAAGACATGTCCCCACATGGGGTATACGTTGGATAGGCATTGGCCTTCATGTACAGGGCACTTCTTCATTTGGGGCATTTCCTTCTGCCCCATTCACCATGGCACCCCATGTAGCAGCAGCACTCTCAGCAATGTGCAGATGCGTCTCCAAGGGAAGTTTTATCTCTTACATCTAACGGCAGCTCCATGTCAGGAGGAGTGAGCTATGATGATGCAAATTTGGTTTATTACTTGTGGTGGTTGCCAACATGTTTCTGCAAAAATTCTCTGCAGATGTCAGATGAATTGGGCAGGATGTTAAATTTTTGTCACAACTGCAGCTAAGCCAAGTGTAGCAGGCACAGCAACACAGCTTCTAGATGTGATGTCTCCACCAGTGATTTTAAAAGGAACTGTGAAGTTTATTTTCTTTCTACATTACGAGTGGGCAGAAGAATTATTTTGTTATTTATCTAAATTTCTGTTTCCTCCTTTGCAATGAGATATCTGTTGTTCCTTCCATATATTGCATTACTCAGGCATTTGCAAGTGGTTCCTAGGAAAAGCTGTGTTGTAGTGCTACACCTGCAAAGGGCTGAGGTCAACAGGCTGTATCCTTACAATCCAAGTTAACAAGCAGGAGGAGATCATTCTGTCCATCTGTGAAGGCAATATGGAATGTTAGAGAGGAATCTTATTGTCAGTTATTGCTTGTAACAACCATGGAAACAAAACCGAAGTTCAAGAATGTAGCACTGATACTTCAGAAAAAAATAGGTTAATAGTTATTTTAACACTTGAGTACCCAGTGTCCCAAATTCCCTAAACAAGTTTTGTCTTTGTTATGGAAGTACAGACAATATAGTTTTTTATATCAATACCAAATTTCAAGTCTTGAAAGACATGGAGGTCCTCCATGCGTAGCTCAGATCTCTGACATCCACCACCTTCTCTAGTCTAAAAGGGCCACAGTTTTCCAGTTGCATCAGGCCCTGCTGCTGGCTTGCACTCCAGCACCGTGAATCTCTCCCCAGACTCCAGCTTTCTTTGAGGATACCCAGCAAGCACCATCATCTCTTCAAAATATTCAGGCTCCTCTCCCTACCTGGTTATTAAGAATTAATGGCACTATACTGATGTTTGTTTGTTTGTTTGCTTGTTTGTGAGCACCACCTCAGTCTCACAAACCCCACTACTCCCTTCTAGTTTTTCCTTCCTGCTTCTCTTTTGCATATAACCACCTCCCCAGCAATATAAAGTCAGAAAGGCACATGCAGACCTTCTGCCCATGGCATTAGGAAGGTGGAAGAGATGCCGACACTGTAAGAGGATGAGGACAGGCCTGTGGGATGTGCTGCAAGAACTGTGAGTCTGTAGGAAGGTTGCACCATGCTATGGTGATAGTAATACAGCATTGTGATGAGTCCCCAGATGGCTGATTAATGTCAAATTGTGACACTATGCCAGTGCATGATGGTATCTGGGAAAAAGGCAGGAAGGCAAACTAATTAAATACTAACCTGGAGTTTCTCTACATCTTTGCTTTTTTATGCCCTCTTCTTTCTCTGTTTTTTCTCCTCCTTTTCATTTCCTTCCTTGCCCATCATTCTACCTGCTTATTATTTATAAAATTCCTTTTTATCATTTTCTTCCAATATAACTTCTTTTATTTCTCCTTCTCTCCCAGCCCCTCTGTGCTCCAGGTTGCGTTTCTCCTTCTGTTAATCAGTCCTTCCCCAGATTCTGACTTCTCATGGGAGCTGTCATTCAAGGGCTTTAAGGCCAGTTGCACAGTTTTACCTCTCTTGTACTTTTTATATCTTCTTCTTGAGGGTAGAGACTGCTAGTTTAACTGGCAGAGTGTTCCTGTTATGTCTGGTGCTGGTGGTGGAAGAAAAAACTTACTTGAAGCCCCTTTTAGTAATGTGCTAGCTGGAAATTGGAGCATCCTGGTGTTCTGCTTCTCAGATCACAGAAGTCCCCATGAGAACATGATGGAAATCAACGTTTGTGTATAAGATGGGAGTGCTGGTTGTGCAGGTGACACAGAGAGGGAGAGGAATTAAGTGGGCTTTCAAAAAGCATCTTCATGAAAATATTCAATTAACTGAGGAGAGGAAATGAACAATTAGAAGCAGTTTGTTCCTGAAATTGTTGGTTTGGGTTTTCAACTATTATGATCAGCTTTTCTGTCATTTGCTGGCACTAATTACTGCCATGCTTGTTTCTGAAGAAGTCTAGCTCATCTTAACAGCTCTGGTTTTTCCCCTCCAGCCGGCAGTAGGAAGAGCTCGTGCTAGGATACGTTACTGAGCCAGCCCTGATTCTCCTTGTCCTACCACAAGCTCTTCTATCATGTGCCCCACGTGCACTGGGCAACACAGCACGGCTAGAGGAGCCATAGGGGCTGCACAGGCCATGACAGAGCATTTCTGAGCTCACAAGGTTAAGCTTGCCCAAGATCTGCTGCACAATCCTTGGCAATATCATCCTGTGTCTGGCTGCACAGCTTGCACACTACTCATTACATTTGGAAGGTGTCTGATGACACGTACTTCTTGAAGACTTTCACAGAATCACAGCATGGCTGAGGTGGGCAAGTCCCCTGGCCCAATCCCTGCTCCAGCAGGGACACCCAGAGCAGGGTGCCCAGGACCACGTCCAGGCAGCTTTGGGAGATCCCCAGGGAGGAGACCCCACAGCCTCTGGGCAGCCTGTGCCAGGGCTCCGCCACCCGCACAGCACAGCAGTGCTCCTGGTGCTCAGGGGGAGCCTCCTGCGTGCCAGGCTGTGCCCATGGCCTCTGGGCCTGGCACTGGGCACCGCTGAG
Source organism: Alectura lathami (assembly GCA_013399715.1). Taxonomy (NCBI): domain Eukaryota; kingdom Metazoa; phylum Chordata; class Aves; order Galliformes; family Megapodiidae; genus Alectura; species Alectura lathami. The sequence goes on along the minus strand of VXAV01002694.1, from coordinate 171,628 downwards.
CAGAGCCTGGCTCCGGCCTCTTTGTACCCTCCCTTCAGGTATTTATGGACATGGGTGAGATCCCCCTGAGCCTCCATTTCTCCAGCTGAGCAGCCCCAGCTTTCTCAGCCTGTTCTCATAGGAGAGAATCTCCAGTACCTTCATCACCTTAGTGGCCCTATGTTAGACTCTCTCAGTATGTCCAGGTCTCCCTTGTAATGGCAGGCCCAGAACTGGACACAGCATTCTAGATGTGTTTCGCCAGTTCTGATTAGAGGGAAGGATCACCTCCCTCCAGCTGCAGGCAACACTTTGCCTAATGCAGCCAAGGATAATCACTTAATAGTCACTTATGAACTCAGAAGTTTTTAATGGGTTTTAAACTCAAATTTAATTTCACTTTCAATCTAATTGAGTCAAATTTAGCTAAGGATTAGGTGACAGCTAGTCAGTCTGTATTACTGCTCTGTATCTCTTTGCTTTGCTTTCTTGCCAACTCCCGATGAATATATTTTTTTTTATTATTTTGTATGAAGGTAGGGATATGTGCCCCAAAAGGAAATACCTACATTCCCCAAAGCCTTTGTTATGCAAGTAAGCAAACAACACTAATGTAAAATGTCATTGTGTGACATTTGCAGCACTGAGTATCTAATTCTGTGTTGGGCAGAAAATGTTTTTCCTTCCTGATGCATAGCTGAACTCCTGCGTTCTTTTCTGCTAGGAAGGATGCCGGGGATGATAAAGGAATTGGAAAGTTTTTGAGGTTCAGATGGGCTTGTAAAAATAATTTATTTGAACCTGGGTCATTTCCTCAGAAATTATTTCACCCTCCCAGGCCAAATTGGTAAGAATCCCTGTTTGCTTTTTTATTATGTTTGCTCATTAGTTCTGTACTGTGTGTTATAACCACCTTCCTAGGACTGCCTGAATATTTTTATTCAGTAAACTTTGTGGCTGTGCTCTCAAAAGTCTCTCAGCTCTCTTCCTCTGCAGAGTATTTTATATTTTTTCAGTCTATTGTGCTGAACACATCAAATGGAGTGTTGGCAAATATATTGCGATTTTGGGCTTGGTAAGCATAAAAAATGAGTGTTCACTGGACTCCTCTAAGCAGAAACATCCATAGCATAACTGTTTGTGGTTGCTGGACACTGACTTGGCTGTTTTTCTCTTCCTCCGGCCTCCCTCCAAAAGGGTTGATTTCTTATAACAACATTATAGAAAACTCCCTTTCAGAGTGCCTTGTGGAGCTGGGTTTTTAAATTTCAGAGAGTCCAGACCATTGTCCCCACTCTTGAAGCTACCATTTTAAAACAAAGGATGCTGTGTCGTTCTTGCTATGCCTCTGCCTAGGTGAGCTGAGTGTAAGCCTAGAGTTAAACAGAAGCAGTTCTGTTCTCCTCACTTGTGTGATCTTATGTCAGTTCACCAGTTATTATTTCCTCTTGTCAAATGAAGAAATAGCAAAGCTTTGAAATGTTGTTGCAGCTTTTCCAAAGAACAATTTCCCTCTCTTCTATCGCCTCCTTCTGCCATTCCCTGTATAATTTGATAGTACATCAGCTTCTTCTCAAAACGATCCCCAGTAGAGCACTTCAGTTATTTCAGCCAGAGTTTTCTTGAAGGTATTTTTTTTTAAAGTAGCTGTTACAGCGGAGTTTGGTTTTAATGAAGAACAATAAAAAAAAAGTCCTTCTGCCTTGGAGAGCTAGCTTTGTATGCACTAGTGCATGTGGTGAACTCTGTGCCTGGGATATCCCTGCAGAATTCACATTTGGTGGCACTATTTGTGCACACAAAGTTAAGCACCTGTGTAAGTGCTTGCAATGGCTTTAAATCTCACCAGAAGCTAAAGATATATGTAGTGCAGCACAGGAAAGAAAACTCAGAATCTTTGTTTTTTCATTTCTTATGTAGATTTTATCTTGTGGCACATATAATGAAGAGAACAGTAATGATCTTCCCAAGAATTTCTTTATCCCACTCCAATATTTGTCATCACTTTTATATAGGCAAAATAGTCAGGAAACTTACAGTTTGAGCCATTTTACAGTGGTGCATAGTGAGTATCTGATACGACAGAAGAAACTAAAGGGCACAGGATTTAATTGTAGCACAGTTTTTCAGCTCTGTAAATTATATAACCAGAATCCCTCTAGAGTCACTCACTGGTACTTACTGCAGGATTGAATTCAGGCTTAGTCTGCTTCAGTGTTTTTCTTTGATGTAATTGCCTAGGAAATCCCAAAATACATCTTTTGAGTCAACAGGATTTTACTTCTTATGAGTTTGAAAACACAAACTGGATGACGACTGTACCAGGAGTCAGATTAATGGCCCGCCTGCAGAGGAGACATCTTGGGTGCTGTCATTGATACTTTTGGCTCAGAGGAGAAGCTATTCTCTATGGATTTCTTTGCAGCATGAGCAGAGGTGGAGCAGCCTGCCTTGGTGGCCCAAATCCCCACATAATTCAGTGGAAATGCTGACATGAACAACATAAGTTAAATGAAGCTCACAGTTTTTATGGCTGCATCAGTTGCACTGGAAGCTTTTGTCTTACAGATCTTCATCATGAACTGAGCAATGACGTCGGGTGCAATAGGCTGTTCACAATGTCAAGGAGTTTTCTTGAGGGCGTTGTTAATACCNAAAAAAAAAAAAGAGTCTTGGAAAGCTTAAAAGATTTTTGTCCACAGTAACACATGGTGCCAATGAGTTGTTCAACAGGAAGGCCATAAGCATGGGAACATCACGCCTCTTGGCGTTTTTGTTTCATATTATCAGCAGTTTTTGGTATTTATCATCATTTTCAGTTGCTCTTTTTTTAAGATGTGTCTGTAAACAAGGAACCTAGTAAGTATCTTTTCCAAGTAGAGATCGCAAAAGGGCAGGAGTCTTCATGAAGCGAAAGTTAAGAACTTCCAAAATATAACAGTACAAGCAAGTTAATTAACACTGAATACCAGGTCATAACATTCCTTTCAGATTCATATCAGAAAACAATACAGGGAATAAAATCATAGAATAGATAACCTTTCTTCATTTAAAAGCCTCAGCAGTTCCTCTTTAATGGCAACATAGTATTTGAAAATATTATTTCCTTAATAAACCATGTCATCCTGCTTAATAAGGGAAATGCGTTTTGGTAACAACTTGCGGGTCTTTTATTGGCAGTTGGTGAGGGGGGCTGTTTGCCATATTGGTAATGACAGTCTGACCTCTCTTTCTACCAAGCAGTACTTACAGCAAAAGAATTTAGTGCCTGTGAATCAAACAAATAAAATGCCCAGACTGCCTATCAGGTTTGTCTCAAACTTTTCTTCATGATTTAAAGTTACATACAGACAGTTCAGCTTTTCTCAGCATCCAGTAGATTTCAGTTCCTCAAAAATTTGAGATAGGCTGCATTATAGGAGGGGTGCCTGTGTACTGGCTTCAGCAGCCGCACCGGAAGTAGATTCATGCTGGTTGGGCAAATGAGATGTGATCATTTCTACATGTTTATACTAGTCCTCTAAATAGCTTTTTCACATCTTGTTTGACTTGTAATCTTCTCCAGCAACATACGTGTAGTCTTCCTTTTAATTTGTACCCTTCACTATAGCATGAGATTGTTCATGAAAGAGAAAACATGCTATCTGAGGGATAGGCTGATCACAGTAAATTTTTGTGTGTCATTCAAACTTTGCAATATACATTTCCCAGTTTATCACACTTTAAATGCTGTGCTCTGGGTTCCTGCCATATCTTGACTGATTTTGCTGTGTAGAATAAGTAAATACATACAACGGACCAGCACACTGAATTTTTACTGATGTCAGAGACTTTGTTAACACTGTAATTTAATCTCAGGCTTGACTCCTGGGAGGCTGCTGGTACATTGTTGCTGTGTCCATAGTCAGAAACAAGGGCTCTCCTCTGCCCTTCCATCCTGGGAAGCAGACAGCAGTGTCAGTTTAGAGGAAATATTTCTTGTAGCTGCTGTTTGGCTCATACTGGAGCCTTTCCACTTCTTCAGAAGTGGAAAACACAAAAAGTCCTAGAGATCTCTTCCAGTCAGTGTTCCAGGGTGGTCATCTTTCATCTCTCTCTACTTGGAAAATAGTCTAATCTTAGCCAACTTCTGGGACCGTTTCACAGTACCTGTTCTCAGTTGGTGCTGCGGTCAGGCACAGGAAGGACTGAGAGATCTGCAGCTATTTTCTGAATGTCAGAGCTGGGAGAGGAGATCAGCAGTTAATATTAGACAAGCATTTTGGAACAAACTTCTACCTGTGACTCAGCAATGACTCATCTCCCATTCAAATGGCATAACAGATAAATGGGGCTGGGAGGCTCCTTGCTGAGCATAAGGAACTGCACAGGGTTTGAGAAGAGATGCCACGGGATGGCTGTAACCTAAATATAGGGACTTAAACATCTGGAAGGTTCCAAAGTAACTGCATATATTAAAATTAAAAAAAAAAAAAAAAAAAAAAAAAGAAAAAAAAAAAAAAGAATTGAGAGAAAACCTGAACTCTGACCTAAGCTTAATGTCTGATGTAAGTATAGCCATAAACAGGATGTGAACTATGGTCTGCACAAGGTGCAGGGTATTGTGTTAGCCAGATGAATTTACCTCCCTAATCTTACTCTGAACTCCAATTTTAAGATACAAGTGAGAAAGTAAGGTTTTAAGACTGATATTTTACTTTTGAATACATGACTTTATGCAGCAAAGCCTAGATAATTCTGCAAACCAAATTTTTTGATAAGATCCATTTTACTGCTGTCTTTAAAATAGTTCTTATCTAAACATGTTTGCCTTTATTTCAGTGCAAGAAGTATTTCAATTTGGGAAGATGTTAATTTCCATGTTACAGGCTCCATTATGAAAAGGAAATTGTGTGGAGATACCAGAAAAAGAAATACCAGTGTTGTCATGGTGACAGCAATTAGCAGCAGTTAAAACAGCAAACAATGGATTTAATGGTCTGCTCTAATAGTGACTTAATTGCTTAGCATCCTAGCTTGTCTATCAGCATTTCAATACAGGAATAATTCAGTGCTGTGCTCCCACTACCTGATGCTTTCACTTTATCGTTTTGAGTCTATTACAAGCAGAATTGCAATAACATCATTACCATAAATATTTTTGATTCTGTATGTAGTGGCAAAGCCAAGGTAAATGCTCTCTAGCAATTCCACTTGAACACCTTCTGTCACACAGCAAAGAGTCTCCTAGACAGATGGCAGCAGTCTGTGATCATTGCGCTGTAATAGTAAGAAATCGTCTGAATTCCACTGCAATTATATCTTTTCTAAAATGGGTGGAGAATTTCAAACTACTGAGGCCAGTCAAAGGATCAGTACATCACAGCTTATGTCACGAGTACATTTTCTTTTGCACAAACACCAAATGTTCACCTTCCTTTCTCCTCATTTCTTCAGGCTGTGAAAATGGCAAATACATTCTTGTCTGTTCTCAAGACTATAAGTTGTGACTACTGTTTTCTGATAGTAGAACCAGAATGAAATGAAGGCCATGAAGTGATGGGAAGCTTGTGTCTGCCATACCAAAGAAAGTGCTTTCCCATCTACCTCTGCTGGAAAACTGTGTGTGTTATTAATGCCTGTAGCTCAGACCTGAAAAAGGCCTAAGGCTTTTAAGCTGGCTTCTCAGTCTCTTCCATGTTGATTTTGTGATTTTTTTTCCTTCAGCGACCAACTTTTTGAGTCATGCAGACCAGAGATATCCGCATTTGCATAAGAAATCTATGCTATAGCATACTCAATGAAAAACTGCAAAATGGGTAAGTCACAGATATGAATTGAGTTTCACTTTAGTGTAAGATCAACTAAACTACAGTGTGCAAAACAGGAAAGAAAAACTTTATTTGTCCCTTATTACGTAGCAGAAACGTTAAACATTGTCTCTGTCAAAAGAACGATATAATAAAATCGGCTTAGGAACACTTGAGAAATTTATGGAACGCATCCCAAGCACAGTATTAAATCCTTCTGCACCTTTCCAAACACTGTTTTTCTCTCCCATGCTCCACAGTCTGTCAGCCAACACGATCATTTTTGTGCTTATGAGAGGAATGACCATGACACTGATCTGGCTGGAACATAGCACAGCAAAAATTTTGCTTTTAGCTGAATCAAATCCCCTTTGCTTCACTGCAGCAAGACCTGTTTCAGCAAAAGCAGGGGATAACACAGAAAAAGAGCAAGGAACCAATAACAAAGCAACTGAAGCACTTATTTCAGAGGCTTAAAATGTTCATCAAACAACATCAGATTTCATTTCTTGTAAGATATTTCCTTTTTGGTTAGTTGCCCTTTTCTACCTAACAATGATGAAGGAACTACTTGTCTTTGCCACTTTTAAAGCAGACACCAAATGGTAGCTTTAGCCTTTGCTGTTCTTCTCTTTTAAATTTTGAGGTTTCTTTCTTGTTAGGAGACTTGAAATTATTCAACTACTTTTTACAAGTTAGGTGTTAAGTTTATGCTGATTAAAAGTAGGACGACACTGTAAGCTAAGATTTTCGTTTTCTCAACCAAAGGAGTGTGAAGGTTTCTAAGTCTTCCTAAATAAGGTGAAATGTTAATATCTCACATCTCTTGAAGGTAGGGAGTACTTTTATACAGCCATTTCTCCATGTCTCAGATGACCTTTCTTTAAGCCCTGGAGGACTTTACTTTTCAAGTCCAGGTTTATGTCATATAATTTGACATTTGATGGAATTTTGAGATTGCATTGTTGTCTCTGATACATCACTCCACAGGGCTATGAACCCTACTCATCTGCACTGCCTGTAAATCTTCCAGTCATGAATTAAGAAACATTAAGAGGCATTTTCTGGAAATCCTAGGTAAGGAAGTGAAGGACAAGTCTGCTCTGTTGAAAAAGGTACATAGCAGTGCTCAAAAGCTGTCTGCGCCCCAGGACTGCTTCTGACCAGACTCCAGAACAGCAGAGTAGTGGGGCTAAGGGTGCCACTGGAGGTGCAGATGAACTGCAGGCATCCCCATCCACAGCAAGTTGAGAGCCCTGTTTGCATGGCTGCTGGGTGAGGTAAGGGAGCCAGAAAGTCATTTAAGCTACAGGTGGAGCTATATGGTTACAGAGCGTGACCCTTCTTTAAAATGGACCATAACATGGGGGCAAATCGCAGTTATTTCTGTTACTCACAGATCATGCACGAATATTAGGGGGACCGACTTTTTATGCAGGTGGATAATGGTAGGACAAGGGGAAATGGGCTAAAACTGAAAGACGGGAGGTTTAGGTTGGACATCAGGAAGAAATTCTTCACTGAGAGAGTGGTGAGGCGCTGGCACAAGATGCCCAGAGAAGCTGTGGCTGCCCCATCCCTGGCTGTGTTCAAGGCCAGGCTGGACGGGTTCCTGGGCAGTTTGATCTAGTGAGCTAGTGGCTGGCAGCCCTGTCCACGGCAGGGGGGTTGGAACTAGATCATCTTTGAGATCATATTTGCTTTCCCAGTGTATTCACAACATAGTTTTTTTTTTCAGATTTAATATCACCAAACAACAGATATCAGCCCCTTTTGCCATATTCATCTGGCTTTGAAATTGTTAGCATGATTAAGCCATTCCTGTTTTAATGGAATAAAGTAGGATTTCTGATACAATAAGAGAAAGAGGACTGGCTCCCATGTTTCCATTTTGGCTAAGCAGCTGCTCAAATCCATAATTCAGTACAATATTTTTAGCATAATTTTACCTTTGTCAAGATGACTTTATCCTTTACATGGAAAGATCCTGTTCCATTTTAATAAAACCTTGTACATGCTGAGTTCTTGGACTTTGATATGGACAAGGGATAAAAAGCAGTTTTTTCTATTAATTTAGATAAGTAATTGCTTTCTTCCAAATGGAAAGGCAAAGACATCATTTTCTCCTCTTACTAGGAGTCAAATACTGAAGTTAGTGAAGGTAATTTATATTGCTGAAATATCTGCTCGTACTCTTCATCCCAGTGGGGGAAAATAACTTTCCCTGGTGTTAATACCAATATGTGAAAATTAACTTTGCTTTAATCTGTGAACTTTCAGTCATGTGGTAATTTAATGGAGAAAGCAAGGGGAAAGATAGGGAGGTAAACCTGTCTAGTCCCCTAATTTACACTGTCTGAGAATGTGGCCTGTGCAATTACAAAAGGTGTAATTCCAAAAATGTACAAGGTGGAAGAGTCTCTTGGGGAAAGAAGTCCAAATAGAAGGTTCAGGAATGTTTGCTTACTATGTAAATTCTGTCTTTACAGTAAAAATCAATGAGACATTGAGCAAGAGGAAACCAAGTCTTAGTATCAGAAGCAGGATAATCTCAGTCTAGCTATACTGCACTCTGGGGCCAATTAATATGAGCACAACATTGCAGTGCCGTGATTCCATTGTTTCTTTACTCTGTGAAGAAACCTTAAATTTCTGCATAATATTGGATATCTCTGCATAGCACTGAGATCTGTCATACCGGCATGCCATTGCTACCTGCCGGTTCTCCAAAACTGTGTGTTTCCTAAGAATCAATTGGGAATACATTCTAAAAGGTTTGGTTTTTGTTTTGTTTTGTTTTGTTTTACATTTTCCAACTAAAAGATGATGTGAACAGGAAACAGTATTCCTTAACAGAAGCAATATTAAAGGCACAACAATCTATCCCAGTGCAAAGCAGAGTATAATGAGGTCTGGCATGACAGCATTACAAACTCTTTAATGCCATAGAATTTTGGAAAAAAAAATACAAAATATATTACTATCAATAATTGTAAGGGATAGTATGCAGAACTAAAGTCAGGATGACTACACCATAACATGTGTTAGAACTAATAAAAGGTTTTATAAATGCATACAAAGCAAGAGGATAATAAAATGGAAAAAAAAGAGCAAAGAGATGACAGAGGAAGCTGGTGATGCTGCTGCATTTTCTTTGGTCTTTACAAAAGGTTATTTGCAGTCTCCAACTATTTAGTAGAGTTTTAATCAGTGGCAGGAATTTAGACTGTAAAAAGAAAATAGCAGCTTAAAAAATTTTTAGATAAATGAGGTTACACAAATCATCAGGAAATCATGAAATTCATCTTAAAATACATGGAATTGGTAGATTATCTTTTAAAATCTCCAGTAAATGAAGAAAGGCAAACAAAACACCTTTTTCAAAAGAGAGAGGAAGGACATCAAGAGGAAGCCAGCTTAACTTAGATTTATGCAGGGATTCTATAATAAATAATTTAAATGATCTAATTTAAATAGAATAAATAATTTAAACCTACAGAATGATAATATATTGGGAAACAGCCAACAAGCATTTGTCAGGAACAAGCCAATCTGTTTTTCACCTTTAACAGGGTAATCATCCCAAAAGTCAGAGTGGCAGGAGAAAATATGATTTATCTTGATTCTCCTTTCATTGTCGTAAGTAAAATAAGTAAATAGAGTTAAGAATATGGGAACACATAAGATTGAAAAATCATTCTCAAAATAGATCCATTTTTTTCTTCCTGATCAGAACACATTTCAAATAGGATCCTCTTGGAACCCACCCTACCGGTTTCTATGCAAAATTTTAATTAACAAATTTTATTGCAGGCTAGATAGCATATTGAACAATTTGTGAATTGTTCTCATGTCTGAAGAGTAGGATTTGCCTTGGAAAATGGGATTTGACATGCATATGGTGGAGAGGCTATTTGAAATCAACTAGAAGAGAGAGAAAAGTACCATGCCTGGGAAGGAAACATTAAAAGAACCAAGTGAGAAATAATGGTCGGGCCAGATGGGTCGCAGGCCATCTTTGTGGATACTGTTGTGCTGTTACAAAAATGGGCAAACACCATTCTGAGGCTTTATGGAAAAGTGAGCTATTCTCCTGCACTCGGTACTCTTTAGATCCAAGGTGGAACATGGCATCTGCTTTTGGGAACTGTGCCTTAAAGAGTTTGCAGTTAATATGGAGACATTTCTGTTAACAGATGTTTAGGAAATACTGAAAGAAACACAATATTCTTCAATTACAGAAAGGATTTTTACAGAAAGCTGATCTTTCCCTTACAAAGGAAGGAAAAAGTGTTAATCATCCTAACCTGCAGCAAAGGTTGTTTACCTCAGACATAAGAAAGATTTTAAGGGCAGCTTCAGTGAATTTAGGTCACATTTGGGCCAAGTATTTAATTCTGCCTCAAAGCCAGGACATGAACTACCTCTGTTTTTCTGTATCTGCTCGAACATAAAGGCCACCTGGCCTTTTTGAGAAAAATCCATCACCTCTCCTATATCCAGTTGCTGCCTAGCGTTGATGCAGCTCCTCTCCCAGTGGCTAACTAACCTCCCTGCTGAAAGTCAGAGGTGCAAATCACTAACAAAGGCAGAATATCACAAGAGGGCTCACAGGTAGAGCAGAAATGCCACCCGTAGTGGGATTTTCTGTTTTTGATGTGGTGACCCACAGAGCACCTTTGCTTCTTTTGAGACATCTGCAAGCCCTGATTTCCGCTTTGGTCTCATCACCATCAGTGTTTTATTTAATGGGGATAGTACAGTGATTTATAAGCCTGTAATGGCAAATTCTTACGGATGTAGAAAGGTGCCATAGAGCCTGTGGCTGACGTTTATGGGCTTTATCTGCAGTTCACGCAGCTTCTCTCACTGGGCTTGTCAGCTGACAGCATTGTGCATCACCGCAATTCTCACCAACAGCAAGGAGCATGATTTTTATCACAGTTAAATGAGATTTGTGTTCCTGCCAGCACAATTGTCTTGCAAATTATAACTGATCTATCAAAAATATCCCAAGCTAATTTCCCATGATATATATTTATGTCGGGATGGGGTCAGGTTACAAAACTTGACTTTATTTTTTTCTAAAGAAAATGAACACGACAACAAAACAAGATCTGTCCCTTATGCTCCCCTGTATTGCTCCAAGTTACTGCAGTGCAGAATTGGTGCAAAATCCAAATCTAGCTTTATATTTTGTTTAATTTTCACAATGGCAACCTACTTAACGTTTTTAAATGCACTCATTAATTTTAGACCAAAATAGGCTATCAGTGGTCTTATTATCATTGTCATTGTCATCTGTTTTCAGTCTCAGCTACATGTTCTTAACAACATCTTACCAGGTTACAAGGCCTTGACCAGCTGTTTAAATCAGTGATGGGTGGTGTCCCTCAGGGGTCCATTCTGGGACCAATACTCTTCAATACCTTTATCAATGACATCATCAGCGGGATCGAGTGCACCCTCAGCAAGTTTGCGGATGATACCAAGCTGTGTGGTGTGGTTGATACGCCTGAGGGGTGGGATGCCAAGCAGAGGCACCTAGACAGACAGGAGCAGTGGGCCCAGTCTAACGTCAAGAGCTTCAACAAAGCGAATTGCAAGGACTTACACCTGGGTCACAGCAACCCCTACTATCAATACAAGCTGGGGTATGCAAAGCATTGAGCAGAGCCCTGCCAAAAGGAACTTGGGAGTACTGGTGGCTGACAAGCTGGACATGAGCCAGCAGTGTGCCCTCACAGCCCACAGAGCCAACCGCATCCTGGGCTGCATCCAAAGAAGCGTGGCCAGCAGGGCAAGGGAGGTGATCCTGCCCCTCTGCTCTGCGCTGGTGAGACCCCACCTGGAGTTCTGCGTCCAGATGGGGAGTCCTCAGGACAGGATGGACATGGAGCTGCTGGAGTGCGTCCAGAGGAGGGCCACAAAAATGATCCAAGGGATGGAACACCTCCCCTGTGAGGGCAGGCTGAGAGAGCTGGGGCCGTTCAGCCTGGAGAAGAGAAGGCTCCGGGGAGACCTGATAGCGGCCTTTCAGTATCTGAAGGGGGGCTACAAGAAAGAAGGGGACAGACTCTTTAGCAGGGCTTGTTGTGATAGGACATGGGGAAATGGTTTCAGCCTGAGAGAGGGGAGAGAGAGGGGAGATTTAGACTAGATATTATGAAAAAGTTTTTTATGATAAGGGTGGTGAAGCACTGGCACAGGCTGCCCAGAGAGGTGGTGGATGCCCCATCCCTGGAGACCCTCAAGGTCAGGCTGGACAGGGCTCTGAGCACCCTGATTCAGCTGTAGGTGTCCCTGTTCACTGTAGGGGAGTTGGACTAGATGGCCTTCCAACTCAAACGATTCTGTGATTCTGTGATTCTATGATTTAAAGAGGTGACACCTTGTCAGCAGCTGCACAACTTGCTAATATGTGGATGATGTCCTCCACTGTCAGCATGCAGAGCAACGCCAGGATGTGAAGGTCCTAAATGGACATGGAACAGTGTTTAGGCACCCAAACCAGGTGAGCTTGCATAGTGCTAAGGCCTTCTCTGGTGTTAGTATCTGACAGAGCATTGATTAGTGGGAGGTTTTTTTCAGATGTACCCGGAAGAGATTTTGCTTTTTTTTTTTTCTCTTTCCAGTGTAGTCTAGACCTCAAAGTGTTCCCTCAGGAAGCAGGACAGCTCAATTCCCTTCTAAATCCACATTTCCAATACTCAGGGATGTGTCCCAGAGCTGAAACACTCAGCTGTATGGAGTGAGAAAAACCTCCATCATCCTGTGCAACCAAAAGCCCAAAGGAGGAGGAAGAGAGGCCAGACCCTCCAGCTCCATGTGCAGGAGCACACCCAGGAGGGAAGGAAAAGTGGCAGCTGCCTGCACTATGTCCTCTATATGCAGTGACTGGCTAATGTAAAGCCTATGAGCAAGATTAAATGGTGCCCAAGAGCTGACTTTCTGTTTAAATCTTGCCAAGCCCTGTGTCTGATGCTCAGGTAACCTATATCTATGTCTCCCTAAAGCTGGATCCTGCTATATCTGCCTGACTTCTCAAGGAACTTAGCCTGGGAGAAGACTGTATTGTGCGGACACAGTTACCATACCCTAGTGCTCTCTCTCCCCGTTCAGCACTCAACGTTTACAGCAAGGATAACAGCCCCAAGGCTGCCCCACACTTTACAAACGTCTCCTGCTGATTTCAGCTACGGGTGTCCCCATGTCTTTGCTGCTGTGCCAAGTGTTTCAGCTTCTCAGAATTATCTCTAATACAAACACAGAAGGAATCCCACTGAAATCAGTGTAGCTGCTCAGATGCTTTAAGTTAAGCATATAATTATATTTCTGAATCAAGGCTTTAATAAGTTAATTAAATTTCATAATTATAATGATTTTTATAAAGGCAGCATCCTCATTTGCAAATGCTAATCATTACATTAAAAAAGAGATAAGTCTTTCAATCTAAGTAATTAAAGAGTCATGTTTTTAATAGGAAAAAAAAAAAAAAAAAAAAAAAAGTTTTTAATGGAAAAACTGTGTGAAGTTTACCCAGTAATTCTTTTTAATAATTCTTTCTTATATCGTATTTTTCCTCCTTTTTTTTTTTTGTTTCTGATATCACCATAATAAGGAGAACAAAGTCATATTGAACTTGGAATCATGTTTTCTATATATGTTCCAATTGTTCCTATTATTAGAACTGACAGAGATAAAGTGACATATGAAGTGTACACACAGTATATACAAAAGAGTCTCTGAGATAAAGATTCTGTGATCCTTAAATGCTTGCCAAATGTGTCTGAAGGGATTTAACTTTGGGGAAGAAATTTGGCTGAGAGAAGCAATTTCCGATTACATAGATTTCTTTGCCATTTAATGGGCTTTAAATTGAATCACTGACCTACAACATTCATTTTCAAAATGACTTCTTAAAAAAAAAAAATCAGAAAAAGTTGTTGATGCTTTCAGTTTTACTCCCTGAAGACGGCTGAATACCATAAAAATGTATCTTACATTGTCTGCTTGTTCTAAATAATCCCTTTTAGTAGGATTAGTCAGAGTATTAAATTAAGAGAAGAAGCAATTAATTATATTCTTATGAAATGAAGAAGAGAAGAATCTTTGAAATGTTCTCCCTCCCTTCTCACTCCCTCTGTTTGAAATCTAAATTACATTATGTATTTTCAGTTCTGGAAAATCTTTCAGTTTTCAATTTAAACAGAAGTGGTGGGAATGAGCAGTACTCAGCACAAAATTAATTTGGATTTACTTTCAGGAATCCTGGGGGCAGGTGTGGTCAAAATAAAAACAAACACTAAGTTTGTGATGACTGCTAATCTACAGAGCAAAGTCTTGCTGCTGTGAGGAAATCCTGGGGGTTTGGATGAGCACCTGGCTGAGGTTTAGCACACACCCAGGGCAGAGCTGCTCAGCAGGTCTTGCAGCAGCAGTTCTGCAGGCAGAGCCTCTAAGTAGGCAGCTGGGAAGCTGAGCATTGCCATACCATTTCTCACAGAATCTATTATTTCTGTAAGTTTCTTCTAGAAAAACTGTTTTATTATTATTATTATTATTATTTTCCATCCTCCCTTTTTTTTTTTTTCCACCAAGAACACTTCAGTTCACCCCAAACCAAATCTTTTTTCTGTTTGGATTTCTTTTCGCAGTGGTTAATTCAGATATTTAAAAGGTAGAATGTGGTCCTACTTGTCCCCATTATTCATGCCATGGTGTTGGTTTTGTATGACCATGACAAAATGTTCATGAAAGTGAGAGGTTTTTAGTGAATTTAAGAATATTTTCTAGCATTTCTTATAAGAGTATTCAAGGGCTGCACAGCATTTAAGAAGTTCTGAATAGTCTTCTTGTGGAAAAAGCGGGAGGATGAACTTACAGAAGAAATGATTCTAGATAGGCAGCTTAGAAGAAAGCAGTGTAATAATAAAGATGAATCACTGCTTCTGTGATAAACTTGGTGAAAATGACCACAAAATATTAGGAAATATTGCAAGGGCTGTGAGGGCAGAAAACACAATATTGGGAAACTGCAATGATCCATATGTAGTTTGTGTAATGATACACAGGGGCATGAAGGCTCTTGGAAAGATGAATCTGAGAATGCACAAAAGGGAAAAAACTCTTATTAGTCTGAAACAGTGCATCAGGTCCACATCAATAAGTAATTGTGCAAGAACCACATTCTCTCTGTAATGTGGCCATAATTGAACCTCCTGCTAGGAACAAAAATGCTATAAAAATCCACTGTGTAAGACTTTAATACCAAAAAGGAAGAAACTGTTAAACAAAATGGAAAAGCCAAAAGGGTAAAATGCTAGCAGACGTGTGGAAAGTGCTGAAAAACTCAGTGTTGAGGGCTTAGTGTAGGTGTATGGTGCCTCTAAAAAAAAACACTGCTCAAAGCTGTTAAGGTTCCTGTGTGATTTGTGACTACAAAGGAAATGAATGGGCTAGTGATAAACTCTGCTGATGGCATAGAGCTATTTGGGATTACTGATTGCAAAGAATCGCAGAAAAGCCTCATGGGAAACTAGTGACAACACTGCAGAAACATACGGGTTGATAAGTGTGAGGTAATGTGCATAGAACAAGATAACTAAGTATAGAGCCACAGTGATACTCTCTGCTGCTGTTCAGGAAAGAAATAAGTTATTTTCAGTTCTCGAAAATATTAGCTAGGTCCAGCCTGAGGCTGAGGACGCTCTTAAGCTGATGACTGTAGGAGCTCAGGAGAGAAAGGATCACTATTTTTCCTTTGTTTCTTTCCCAGATATCTATTGCTTACCACAGCCACAGCCCCATACTTGAAGAGCATTTAATCTGACCTAAGATCAGTTGCCTCTGCCCTCATACGAAAGCTTTTTTGTTTTTTATAATTCAGGACAAACTAATTTTAATTTAAAGTACCAGCCATTATGACAAACACTCCTTCAGGCATACAGGCCCGTGTTCTATAGTGCTTGCATGGTGGGAAATCACCTTAAAATATGTCAAACAGCCAGAGGAAGGTTGTTCTAGGTCTGCAGTGCTGAAGCATCAGCCCCAGTGCCATCTACCTGCCAGCGGGAGCTGCAGGAGAGGCCGAGCTGAGCTATCTCTAGCAGAGGGGAGGGGTGCAGGCTCCTGGGCTGACATCAGGTTCCTGGGGGGTGTTTGCAACTCCTTGGCAGCTCCATCTCTGACACAGCACCTTTACTGCACGTTACAGATGATTCAGTTTAAATACAGCTTCAACATACAAGGAATTTAATGTAAAGGAAAAAATATATATTTTATAAGCTGCCTGCTTTAGGTGAGCGTGGCTGCACAGTGATCATGGAGCCCGCCAGGTTCAGAGTCACGTGCATCAACTTGTAGGAGGATTTCTGTACAGTGCAGTGCTGCCCCACGGAGATGATCTGTTTCCATGGATTGTGCATTTTTAAACATAATACGTCATCCACAGCTTTTCAAATGATCTGACAAATTTACCTTGACAACACTAAAGTCTTTCTCAGCATGAGATTTTATTAATAAACTCCAATTTCTTAAATGACACTTGATGCCTTTTTAATTAAAAAGGCCATGATGTTTCAATGTCAAAGTCTCAACTAATCCTAGAAGACCTGAGCTTTTGGAATTGATTTCTGTTCATCTCATCTCAAACTAGTGAAAGCTCCAGGCAGAGCAGTTGAATAACTAAAAGACCCTGTTCCTTTAAAGCTTGCCTTTTGATCCTCACATTGCTGCTGAGGCTCTGAATGCATCATTCATTGCAGGCAGAGTGTTTTCCTTCTCAGCTGGATTTCACACTGTTATTCTTTTAATTGTAAAGAGTCCCTTTTTCTGAGGCAAAATGGATCAGATGGTGAACGGCCATCCTGGCAGGCACAGATAGGCTGCACGTACAGAGCTTCTGCTGGCATTTTCTATACTTACCTATCTAGAACGAGTTGAAAGCTTACACCCCTTGAAAGAACTGCTGTCTTTCTGTGGAAACCAACACCTCAATAGCTGAACAAGAAAACTAGTTTGTTATGAAGTGTTTCATGTAGAAATATCTGCCCAAAGTGGCACACGCATTTTCACTGAGGAGAATAAAAGTTTGGATAAATATAGCTAATTCTATTGCTTTTCATTCTCAGCATCTTTAATCTTTGCCCTTTCCTTTCCAGCACTATTCAAGGATTGTTCCATGTTGTCTCAGATCCTTATTTCTCGTGTAACATCATTCATCTGACATAGCTGGGACTTCGCTGAAGTCCCTCCTGTGCACCCAGACCTGACCATCCTCAGCATCTGCTGTGACCCACTGCACAGCTGCATTGTCTGAGAGCAGGGACCAACCTGCAGAGCTGCCCTTAGGCAAACTCCTGCCAAATCACCAGGCTAATTGCCTTATTCAAGACAAAATATTTTATCAAAATTAGAGTATACGGCTTCCTGCTCAGAAGTGCTTCTTTCAGGCTACAGATAAGCATTAAGCAAGGATAAAAAAAGCACCAGGTTACTTTGCCACTGACTGGGTGGTAACTTTGTATTGTGAAAATGTGGCTGTCGTGATGTTTATTGTTGATCTGAGAGCTGTTGCTTACTTTAATGTGTTGAAATGAATTTCTAAATTTTACTGTGTTTTTAAAATAAGTCAGTGTGCTACAAGTTCTTGTCACAGGTTATAGATTGTACATTAGCACATAGCACAATATAAGATAAATGATGTGCTCCTGTGGTGCAAACCAACAGCTGCCAGCGTGCCAGAGCCAGTCCCTGTCCTTATACTCTGTATTCATTAGTGACCTGACAGATACTTGTTCACCCTATCTCTTCTGTTCTAGTGATTCTCCATTTTTCAACAGAAGACAGGAGCATGTGAGCAATGAAGGAGATGGCTCATGTCTTGAGAATAGGAGGCCAGATAAAGATATGTGTGTGGGCAGTGGAGCAAAAGCAGAGAAGATTTGAAATGCAAGATGTCTTTGTTCCTTGGAGTTCTTCACCTCCTTCCTGCTCCTCAGGTGATCTTTATGCACAAGGAATACAAAAATGAGTTCTTCAGGAGGACATACAGCTGGCTTTGAACCTGTCCTGCTCAAGTTGGATAGTGCTTGAGAGGTTCACAGGAAAGCATGAAGCTCATCCTGCAGAGGGGAGGGAAAAAGCACCATGCACAGTGCTAGATAAATCTCTGAGCTGGTCCCAGTTCTCAAGACCACTTCTCTCAGTGTTAAGTTTGGTTGATCAAGAAGAGCTCATTAGATACTTCAATTACACTGCTCAGCTGAATGAATTAAACAGGAAAAAGGAAGCTGGAAAAAAAAAAAAAAAATCAGTCAAAACATCTGGCTTTCTGAAACACGTTTCCAACTTTTTTCCACATGGCAAACCAAGTTTTGAAAACACAGCAGCTTTTGGAGTGGTTGTTAAACCTGTGCTGCCCGTGTCACATTGATCCAAGGCTTTCAGAATTTGTTATTCTGAATAAAGGCAAGCATCTATACAGCTCCCGATGGCTGCAGATACTATTCATGATTGCAGCAGAGGGGTGACCTGATTTCATATCAGAAAACATTACCAGACCTGATTTCACATCAGAAAACATTACCTGACCTGATTTCACATCAGAAAACATTACCTGACCTGATTTCACATCAGAAAGAATTAGCTGTCAGACAACAACTTAAAATAGATGATTGTCCAAAACAAGGACCTTACTGCAAACCTCAGGACAAAACCAGAGCAGGCTGCTCTCTGCAGAAGGTCAATGTATGCACCCTGACCACACAGAGCAGACAGCAGTGGGGTCCTCATGGGTCCTGGCTAAGGTATCATCACATTTTTAAAGAAGGAAGGCTGGCTGAGCTGATAGAACATCATGGTCCTGAGCTATATGTTATTCATTCATACTCTGACCATGCAAATTTGTGCGCAACTGCAGAAAATAATGAAGTGTGGAAGATCTGGGGAAATATCTCTGTTGAAACGCACAATGAATACTTCAGGGTTTTCTTCCTTTTGAAAGCTCAGCACCTTTGAAAATCCTTCCTAAAGCTTTTTATAGACTTGGGTTTGTTTGAGGGGAGAGGGGGGACGTATGAGAAGGAGATTGCTTTGAAACTCTCAGGTTCTGTAACTTCGTCTTCTTTGATTTTGTTCTTAAAATACATTTCTATTGAAATATGTTCTCTAGCAATATTACCTCTGACTGAGCACATTTTAGCACACTGATCCCCTTTAATAAACAGTTGCCAGCTGTGTTTTGCTGCTTTAAAATGGGTAAAATACAGTTGGAAGTCAATTGCTGGATTACATTTATGTGTGCATTAAAAGTCTTTCTTACTCATTTATAACTATATCATCATTCATGTCAACTTGTTCTTTTAAAATTTATTGTACTCTGCCACTTGATGTAACATTACATGGGGAGTAATTGAAAGATACACTGTTTTATTGCAACTCACTTTGTCATCCTATATGAAACTTCTAGTTATACTAGACAGGTAATCTTTTACAAGAATACTGGATGTATAGGGCCCTCGTGTCAGGGATAGTAACTCATCACACTGCCAGAGTCTAGAGGTATTTTTCATTGCATTCTAACAGTCACAGCCAACAAATCAGATGGATATTTGCCTCCATATATGGTACTGCTTGAAACCCTCCAAAAACACTTTTTTTAAGTGAATGCAACATATATGTTTGAACCTGAATCACCTTTCCCCTGCCAGCAGGAACAGGAGTCAGAAGGATTAATTAATTCATTAAAATCTGTGAAATAAATGAATATAAGCACAGAAAACTGTCCCAATGACCATTAGTCGACTGAGAAAATGTTTATTAACACCATATGAAATAATAATGCTTTTATGTATAGATCTGCCTTTTGCAAAGAAGTTCAGATTCACTATCCAATTTTTATAAAGAAGCAGAGGTAACTAATTTTGCTTAAGGCAATGTGAAGCAAATATTTGAAAAAAAAAAATCAAGAAACTTTGCTGTTTTGCTGATGATTATTTACGTCAGGGGGATTTACTTTTTGCCTTTGCTTCTGTGGGCTTGTGAATCAGCAAGTCAGAGATTAAACTTGTTTTCTGAGAAATATGCCCCTGAGGATTCTTTATGTGTCTGTCAGTAGCAGATGCATGTCATGTTTTCAAAAATAGCGTGGAACCACAGAGTAATCTCAGGTTTTTTAATGCAGCTTTAATTCAATTTGAATGTAATATCTGTAATCACATTTCCGTTACTTCCTCCCATGGAGTTCACATCGGCTGTATCATACATCTTGCATTTTCAGGTGGAGAAGCTGGAGGAGCTAATCACCATCCTCCATCAGTAATGACTGCCTCTGCAGGGTTCCTTTTTTTCCCCCTAAATGTTAGTATTGTTGTGCAAGTGAAGAAAATAAGTTTTTCAGTCAAAAATCTTTGCTGTCATTCTGATCTGAGAAGGCTGTTCCTTTCAGTTCACACAGTTGTTCCATGGCCAAAATGACTCGATTACTTTTCCCTTTTAATGCAGCTTCAGGTGGTACTGAACAACAGGCACAGCACATTGCAGGTCTGAGCTTCTGCATCGCATCTTTTCCTACTGCTCACCGGGTTCCTAACCTGCAGCACACACCAGAAAAATGTATTTGATCATTGCTGCCAATCCCTGCCCTCAGGCACACCTGATGTTTAGTTTTCATGGAATCATAGAATCACAGAATCATCTGAGTTGGAAGGGACCTTCAAAGACCATCCAGTCCAACTCCCCTGCAGTGAACAGGGACACCTACAGCTGGATCAGGGTGCTCAGAGCCCTGTCCAGCCTGACCTTGAAGTCTCCAGAGACGGGGCATCCACCACCTCTCTGGGCAATCTGTGCCAGTGCTTCACCACCCTTATTGTAAAACACTTTTTCCTTATATCCAGGCTAAATCTCCCCTCTCCCACTTTGAAACCATTTCCCCATGTCCCATCACAACAGGCCCTGCTAAAGAATCTGTACCTTCTTTCTTGTAGCCCTCCTTTAGATACTGAAAGGCCGCTATCAGGTCTCCCTGGAGCCTTCTCTCTTCCAGGCTGAACAGCCCCAAATCTCTCAGTCTGTCCTCATAGGGGAGAGAGTTTTCCTGGAAATCAACACAAGTATTATAACTGATCCTGACTGTTCCCCTTTGAAGAGTTTTGCTGACCCTCACATTCACTGAACAAGTTTGTGACACTACCAAATTACTCCCGATACCCCTGGCCTTCATGCTCCAGGCCAGGTGCTCCTAGAACAAAGCCATGCCATCAGGACAGTACCAGTCCAACTTGTAGAAATTTCAATTTCTGGACAACTGCCAGTGACTGAAAGCAACCATCCCCTTCAACATGGAAGTAATGGCCTTGCTTTGATGGAAATAAAATGCAAATTCCCACTTCTGCAGCAAAATGCTGCCTGAGGCTGGGTTGGCCCAACCTGCACATCCCATGGCTCTTCAGTGGCCCCTAGAGGGTGCCAAGGGCTTCCTGGAACCAGAGCAAGTTTTCCTCTTGCAAACCAAGCTGTCACAGCACGAGGGAAATAAAGTAAAAATATGGATTTGGGTGGAAGGATAACGTATGAATACTTCCTCACAGTTCTGCATGTTATATAGCCAAAAACTCTCTTTGAAATTACCGTTTTAATCATGATGCCAGTAGCAAAACTAGGACTGAGTTCCTTCATTCAGGGTAGGTGCTACCCGGAGGGGTGCATTAGGGAAATGCTGGCCTATGGCTTAATGGAAACTCCTCCTGAACTATGTGTTGTTCTTCCTCTGTGCTCTGTATTGCCTGGAGTGTTAATGGCAAGAAACAGACTCTTTAAAGAACAAATCCTGAAATATGCTTTCAACAAGCATAGGGATTAGAGAGCTCATGTTCTGCACTAGCTCTTCTCTGTCCATTGCTTGTGGAAGGAGCTTGGAGAGGAGCTCGGCCTCAAACTCTGTGTCTTGGATGCTTCAGTTAGGAAAGACAGATCCTACATAGGATCTAAGGATGGGAAAAAGGAGCATGAGCAATAAAGCCAGGCAGATTCTTCCCCAGGCTCCTTTTGGCCAAGCAGTGCCCTCTACATATCCCTATTTTGCAGAAAATGTCATTGTTAAGTTGGAAAAAGAGACATGAAGCAGCAGCCTATCTGTCATGGTTTTGGCTGAGATATTTTTCTTCCTAGTAGCTGGTATGGTGCCTTGTTTTCGATTTAGGATGAAAACAATGTTGATAATACACCAATATTTTAGTTGTTGCTGAGCAGTGCTGCACAGAAACAAGAACATTTCAGCTTCTCGTGCTGCCCTGCCAGTGAGGAGCTGTGGGTGCCCAAGGAGCTGGGAGGGGACAGAACCAGGACAGTTGACCCAGACTAGCCCAAGGGGTATCCCATACCATGTGGCATCATGCTGAGAAACAGAACTGGGTGAGTTGGCTTGACGGGGCAGCCGCTACTTGGGGACTGGCTGGGCACTGGCAGCTAGTGGTGAGCAATTGTGTTGTGCATCACTTGTTTTGTTTATTATGTTGCTGGGTTTTATTTTGATTGGTTTTGTTTTTGTTTTTGTTTCTCTTTTTTATTAAATTTATCTCCGCCATGAGTTCTTGCATTTTTCTCCTCAGTTCTGAGCAAACAACTCTGTGGTGCTCAGCTGCCTGCTGGGTTAAAGCACGACACTAGCTCAGCTCTTTTTTACAGCATCTGTCACTCCAAACCTTATTGTCATTGCCATCCCTGCCCAAGGGACTCTTTCAAAAAAACTTCCAGTGTCTAACACCAATGATAATCACCTTTACAAACACTAATATTTATAAAGCCAATGCCTTCTTGTTCATTCTGATTTGCTGCTCCCAAAAAAATTCCCCAGTGTGATAGATTTCTCCATTTTCTCCTTATATAATAACAGAATCATTGACTGGCTGGGGTTGGAAGGAACCTTACAGCTCACCCAGCCCTAACCCCTGCCGTGGGCTGGTTGCCACCCACTGGATCAGACTGCCGAGGGCCCATCCAACCTGGCCTTGAGCACCTCCAGGGATGGGGCACCCACAGCTCCTCTGGGCAGCCTGTGCCAGTGCCTCACCACCTTCTGAGCAACAAGTCTGTATGTTGTTCCTAATTTCTGTTGTGGACCCCTTGAAAATCATCCACAGACACCCCAGGATCCATGAGCATAGCTCGGGGTCCTCTGTTCTGTGCTTGCACGCTAAGCACTGTCACATCAAGTCTCATGCAGATGTCATGAATTTGGCATAGTGGATACAGTCAGTGCTGCTCACATCCCTAGAGCTAAGAAACTGTGAGCAAACACTATTTATCTTCCTCTGGCATAAACAGGTTTGATGAGGATAAGTCTATCATAAAAGACTTCTGCCCACTGGGTAAATGTCTTTCTTCTAATTGTCTGCTAATTGGCAAAGAGATAATCCCACTTATTATCAAAATGCTTTCTCCAGAGAAAATTCAGCCAAGAGTTTCACAAATTCTTTTCCCTCATCCTTTTCAATTTTAAAAGCTATTTCAGTATCATTTGGTAGCTATCACCTAAGGAGGTGTTCTGTTTGAGTTAATCAGCTCCTGCAAGGTTATATATGATCTCCACAAAAATGTGTTAGTTGGCATCTTGACTTCTCTCTTAATTAGTAATTACTGGCCTAAAATTGTCATTTACCTTAGGGGTTTGTACTGACCTCTCAAATTAAGATCACCTATTAAATTAGAAGTGGAAGAAACCTATTGGGTCACTTACTCTATCCACCAAAGCATATTATTCGTGATGTGTGGCAGGGAACCCAAGAGTAGGGTATGATTAAGATCACTGCAGTTAACTTGTCTTTGAAATGTAAATACAATTAATGAGCATACCGGTCCTCCCCCAGGATCTGTCCTTGTCTGCTTCATCCTTCTGACTTCCTTTGTTTCTTCCATTTGATTGGGCTCTTGATTTACTTGCCTTCCTTACCATTCGAGACTGAAAATAACGTATTGCAGAAGAATTCCCAATGGCAAAATACAAGGAAATATTTCATAGATTTCTCAAGATGTTTGCTTTACTCATACCTTTAACATCTCATTGTGACCAGGACTGTTCTAAGTGTCCCTTTCATAAGGGGAACAAAAAATCATTTCACATTGTTGCAAGTTAGACACTAGTTTGCTTGCTATGAAAGCCCATATTAGCGACCCTTACCAACAGTAAAACTGTGTCCATTCACTGGCTGTCACAGACTTCCAAATAACAACAGTGCCTTTAATACAGCAAAGTAAATAGTCTTAGGCAAAAAGAAAATGTTAATGGGGAAACACTGGTTCAGCCAGGAGAGAGAGCAGGACAGCAATTCTTCATCTCCCTGTCTTCAGTTTCCCCAGACTCAAACTCTGCTCTTTTTAACCGTGTATAGTAGCATGAAAAGATGTTAAAAATGATTTACTTGAAGAGTAAATCATGCCAGAATTGCCATAGAGCCCTTGTGGGAATGTGAGCAGGAAATATACCTTCCACAAAACCACACTGCCTGGTAAAATGCAAGCTTCCTACTCATACAGCCAAGCAACTTTTCTTCCACTCATGCTGTCATCTGACCCCCAAATTCAGGTAGCTCTGCACAGCTTTGTAAAGCAGAAGTGCACCCTGCTGATCTGTCGCGTGTTTTGGCACAACCTCTCCTGAGCACTAGAACACTGCATTTCGTGTGTGGAGGTGCCAGAAGGCCAGCGCAGTTACACAGAAATTCCCTGTCTGAGCTCAGATGAATAAAGGAAGGCTTCAGTTAGAAATGTTTAAGAATCATAAAATTAGTAGAAAAAAATCCCCGTGAGGGCAGTGAAGCACTGGCGTGGGCTGCCCAGAAAGGCTGTGGACTCTGTCCTTGCAGATACTCCAACCGCAGCTGGCGAGGCCTGAGCAGCCCAACGTGGCGGGATACGCAAGAGAGTTGGACAAGACAGCCTCCAGAGGTTCCTTCCAGCCTAAAGCACTAGAAGCAAGGAGTAGAAATTGTCTTTTACAGGACAGGTTACTGAAGAGCTGTTACTCTGGGCAAGGCTTTGCTGCCAAAGGTCAAAGAGATCGGAGTGAGAACAGGTGTATGCTGAGGCCTGGAGGCAAAAGAGGGGAACTCTGGTGCCATGCTGGCAGAAAAGAAGGCATAGGGAGGTTTGAGACTAGAAAGCTTTAGGATGGTTTGGGGGATTACTTGAATTTCAGGTGTATTCATGAAAAAAGTAGCTCAAGGACACTAGGGAATAGAAGATACAAGCTCTGGGCAGGGAAACGTTGACTGTGCCAGGGCAGGAGTACCTGGGCACTGGTGGCCGTGAAGCAGAGAGCTTTGATACATGCAGCAGCCCAAAGCTTTGGAAAGAAGGGGAAATACTGGGGATACCTGAAGATGTGGTGTTTTAGGGCAGGGAAAGATGCAAAAAGTGCCTTCTCTTTTTCTATGCTCGGACATAACAGTAGCCATAGACACATCCCAGGACTACCCCCCCCTTGTGAGTGCCTTATCCTACAACAAAACAAGCTCTTACACTTGCTGTCCTAGCCTGTGCAGCAGAACACATCAATGGAAGAGGTGGAGCTGCCCCCTCGAGCCCTGCCAATCCCACGGGCTGCTAGAGAAGGCAGGCAGGTGAGCGGGATTTGAATCATAAGTCAATAACTAGTTCACTGATCATAATTTTCAGAAATTCATTAATTCACTCTTTTACTCCTATTTTAAGAGACCTATGTGCTCTGTTTCCCTCAAATGGAGCTGTGCAGACCACTAATTCAGCAAACCTCACAGAGGGTTCAAACAAACTGTTGGGTAGGACAGATGGGAACACCATTAAACAGGTCAGCCACTGGTACAATGGAAACTATTTCCTTGATGGAGGTGGATGAATTTTAACAGCTGCTTTTAACCTTTAACTTCTGTCCTAAATGCACCACTAGGTAACAGTAAAATGTATTAATAGGAAATATTAAAATAAACACCATGAAGCTGTCAGGACAGCAGCAATGAGGGGTGCTCCGGCATCTCTGCTAGGAGAAACACACATGGGCCAGTGATACCAGACTGGCATGGATGATGGAAGCAGTGCTTAAGACCTTCAGGCTCCTTACGCTTGTGTTATCTTATGTCTGACTCACATTTAAGAGGTTCCAAACACATCCCCACTGAAATATTACCTAAAACTCAAATAAGTTGGATAATATTTACTAGCTCAAGGGATACAATTTCTTCCAGAAGTTCATTACATACTGTACATAAATGTAGAAGAAAACAGATAGTAGGCTTATCTTTAAGACAAGCAAACCATCCACTGCTTTAAAAAAAAAAAAAAAAAAAAAAAAAAAGTACCAACTGGGTTAGGTCTGATAGTCCTGAATAATTTGGACAGAAAATCATTTCAGTTTTGATGACAGTAAAAACTCTGAGTCAATTCCTCAACTTATTGAAGTTAATGGCAAACTCTTTAATCTTGATCATGCTGCAATGTGCAACTAATTCCTGACGTGCAACCTGAATGACACACTATTGATTGGTCTGCAGGGCACATTCAACGGTAGACGTTAATTTCTTTTGTGTGGTTATGTATTTGCTTTCCTTGTTTGCATATGAAAAATAAAGATGAGGAGAAGTATTTAGACTTTCAAGAACTAGAAGCACATTTCACTGCCATCTTAAGACAACTTTTATTTAGCTGGCTACAACTTTGGATTTTGTTTTGGGTCACTGACTGAAATCCAATGCAATAAATCCATACAGCATTAATTGTTAGTGCAGGCACAAAACGTTAAGCAAGAAGGATTAAAGACTGCTCAGGCATACCAGTGCTCTATCCAACAAGACAAATTACAGCTATTATTTTATATCAATGAACTGTAATAATCTTGAATTCCCTGCACTGGAAGGAAAATTTGTGATAATGAGCTCTTATCTACCTTACCTTCTAACCTGCAATAATCAAGCTACTTCTTCAGCAAAGAAGGGAACATTCCTCATGTCAGCTTGGCTAATATAAATGTATTTAATAAAATAAATTTAAGAAATCAGTCTTCCAAACAGATGATATTTTTATGATTAATGCTCAAATATTGTTGTTTACCATGGACATCTAAAATACCCCCATGATTTAAAAAATATTTTTTCTTGCAGAAGTTAACACTTAGATTTCAGAAACAAGGAACAAAGAAGCCTGAATGCACCACTCACCCTTTTGCAGAGCTCAGAAAGAGTAACTAACACAGTTGCCATCTTTGGTTTCTTGATCATTTTTTAAAAATTGGTTTCACCTCTGGCTTTCTGTGCTAGCATGAAGCTGACACCTCTGCAACCTCCCAGACTTGTTCAAAGTTTAAGTCCCACCTGGACAGCAGCAGCCTGAAGTTATCATTCTGAACTAGCAGGAGGTGATGCTGGATGAAAGCAAGGGTAATCCTCTCAGCATGCAGTTCAGAAGCAACTCTAAGCAAGACTCAGAAGATGAAATCAGCTGAAGAAACCTCACCTAGAGGTTGGTCCTTTGCTATTCGGTCTTTAAAAGTCTGTCTGACTGCCTCTCCCACTAGATCTGTGAAGCAGGGTGCATTGCTCAGCATATGCCCAGCACAGCACCATTGCTCAGCTGCACGCATACTGGCTGTGGAGGCAGAAATACTCGCACCGAGACTCTTGCTTACCATGCTGAGGTTCTGCTTCTGTGGTAAAAGGCATATAAAGTGTAGTTGCATGGTAGCCTCATAAGGAAAAAAAAAGTGAGAAGCCTGTATGTTCCTGATAGCAACCTGCTCACACAGTCCCATCAGCTTGTTGGTACGCAACACAAGGGATTGGGGTACTGCCCCCAGCTTCCTCCAGCACAGCCCAGCTCCATTCTCTACCACAGGCTCCCCAGGGCAGTGGGCACAGCCCAAGGCTGCCAGAACTCAAGGAGCATTTGGACACCGCTCTCAGACACAGGGTTTGGATTTGGGGTGGCCCTGTGTGGAGCCAGGAGTTGGACTTGATCCTTGTGGGTCCCTCCCAGCTCAAGATACTGGGTTTTGGTGACTGCCTCTAAGCACATGCCACAGCCACCCAAAAGAGGCTAGTCTCAAAGGAAGTACTCCAAAAATTGCACCACTTACAGATCACCATGGATACTAAAGCATTTATTCCCTTAAAAATTTGTTACTGGAGGAAGGTGATACATGCAGAGACATATGAGATACTGTGCCTGTGTATTTGAGATTGTGTGCTCTAGGCAACAAAGATGAAAAGGCAGGAACAAGGTAACAGGAGGAAGTCCCAGCCTCCTGGAACAGTGAAAGCTATTCTTCCATCCTTGACTGTTTCAGCTGAGGAGGAACATGATAGAAATGACACCATTCAAAGAGAAGCAGCAAGAACAGCCACACAGACATGCTGAGATTTCAGTCTCCTACACTAAGCAGCTGAGGTCTATTTGAAGTAGCAATCCACCCTGTCTCCAACTGACGTAACTTCCATCCAGCTCCTTCCTCTCCACATCCATACTGTTCCTGCTTAATCCATGACATTAACAGCATTTAAGGAATTTCTATATATAATTTTTTCTTGAAGTACGTAGGCATTGTTTAAATCAGCAAAGTATGAAACAGCATCAGTTTAGTCCAACACATCAGTTCCATAACGTACAGGAATAACACACAAAAGACCTGCAGCACAAATCAGCTTAGCTTCTTTTACTTTGATGTCACCCTGAAGACTTACACTAGGAAGCACATCCCACATTCCTACACCAAAGCAAATGAATGCACATACCTGGTTTATGACTAAGGTAACCACATAGTGTAAAACACTCATTCAGCATTTAATTTGTTGTTTACATTATTTTCTTCCACTTCTTACAGTAATGTATTTGTTAAAATTTGAAACTTTACCACTGGTTAAACTAGAGTAAAGGAATAATCTTTACATGAGCAGTTATGTGTGTTGAAACAAAAACAGAAGTGTCAGCTGGCACATGGGCTTACTTTATACTGGCATATTCCTTCTAAATAAAGTTTGATGTTTGCTGATTTACAAGAAATACAAAAGTATTACTCACCCAATTTCAACACAACTGCTTAGAAAACATGAGTCAGAAAACATTGTGTCACCACACCACAGATAACAGTGTGGCTAAAACACAAGACAAAAAAAAAAAAGAGATTTACAAATGAGTAGGGCAGAATATATACATACATGGTCAAATAGAAATTTACCAAAACATGGACATCATATGCATGTTTAGCTTACAGCTCTGGCCTTGAACAATCAAAAAGCCAACATATGTTGTCTCTTCTTAATGTAAGGTTACAAATACCGCAGGCAGACTACCATCTTATGAAACTTCCAAGGCAAGCTGTTGTCGTTCTGAAAGAACAAGTATTTTGTATGAATCTACTGATGGCTTTGATGCTCTTAAACAATCCACCTGATTTCTAAAACTTACAGTGTTCGTCAGCTCATTGTGGTTTATATCAACAACAAAATACTTGACTTGTGAACTAGACCCACAGCCAACAAGCATGGACAAGGATACCACGTTATAGCTCTACCATTGTGACACAACATTCTGGAGACAACTTGGGGCATCAGGGTTAGAACACCATGTCATCTAGTCCGTCCTCCATGAACTTCTTGTAAATTGCCATAAACTTTGCTACAAATGCTTCAAGATGATAAATGGCTTTGCTGCCCAGTTGCAAGCGGTGTTCATAGAAGGCTGCCATCTGTGCAACTTCTCCTTTCAGTTGTCCATCGCAGTTATTCAGAAGTTCTGTCAGGAGACCCTAAAAAGGGAAAAGCAGGACAGGATTTAAAAAGGGCTGGTTGGTTTTTTGTGTTTGTTTTTTTAAGCAAAAAGCATGTAACTTCAAATTTCTGGAAATAGCCAAGCAATGACCATCAGCTCAGTCATGAATCTAACAGAAAAGATGTTCAAGAATCATTACATCATCTCTCTGACAAAAGTAGATTTATGGAACTGTGTCTCTTCAGGATGTTCTTCCAGGATAAATAACTTGTATAGTTAGCTATTATATTCTTAGATAACAAAAAAATCATATAATCGAACTACTTACACATTAATAGAGGAAATAAATTAACTTCATCTCCAAATGCTACAACCTCTACCGGCATGCAGGCACATAGCCATGAGAATTTTACCAAGATACAAGTTTGTTAAAAATCACTTATTATCTTGATATCACTGGTCACAAAGAGTAATAAATTATTCATAATAACAAGAAAAGGGCTTATGTGAAGTTCATCTGTACATGTTTACGCATCTGTATATGAGCACAGAAGATACTGTACAACGCTTCACTCATGAAAAAAAAAAACATGCACTAGTTTAGGTCCAATAAGAAAAATAAGTCACTTCAAGTCCATCTCTAGTAAAACCAGGTATTGAGAAGCATCTGTAGCAGATTTCAATTTAGGAAAGAAGTGGGTAGAGAACACCTTTGGTTTGACGACAGAAGCCCTCAACCGGGGCAATGAGGGATGCACTGATCCACCATAAGCAAGTAAGGTTAAAGCAAAATAAACACTGTGACTGTCACAAAGCAGAAGTCAGCTAACAAGACAAAAACATTATTGTCTTGTAATTATGTCTGATGGCAATGTTCACCCAGGGTATGAAGACATCAGCTTTAATCTTTGTTCTGCTATTTTGTGTTGGTTTTCTTCCAGCATCCTTTCACTCTGCCTAAAATGGGAACATGTAAGCACATGTACATTCTGGGTTTTTTGGGTGTTTTTTGTTTTGGTTTTGTTTTTTTGGGGACAAAATAGTTCTGACTCTGAAGAAACCTGCTGCTCTAGTTTCCTTCAAGGAAACTCTCTAACAGGAGACAGTAAATATTGAAAATATCTTACAAAACAGAACAAACTAAATCAAAATTAGCCCATAAAACACACCTGTGCTTCAATACAGAAATCGACTTGACAAATCTTCAGGTGGACAAACCATGTCCTCCTCCATTTTTACTCAGCTGTAATGTTGTCATCAATGATCACAGAGTAAGCTTCAGTAAATTGTTCAACAGGGGACTGAGTAAGGAAGCCTGTCTAGTGAATTTTTAAGTTAGGGTACAGAAACTTCCTGCCCTCAAACAACCACACAAGTCATGGCCATGACCCAAAGTGTGTTTAGATCTACTCAGGATCCTGAGAACTGAATGTTATGTATCAATGTTTGCATGAACAAGGTCTTTAGCTAGTGCTTCAAAGTGAAGAACTAGACTATTCTGGTTACTGTAGCAGAAAGAAACACAGAAAAGCATCATGAAGTCACACCTATTTGGAAAGAACAGATTTTCTTCAATATTTGGATAATTTTATTCTGATTTACAAAAACATAACTGTCAGTGTTAATATCTGTACCACAGTGAAGAATTAGACAGCTGAAATACCTTCATTATAATCTCAGGAGGAATGCAGTGTGTTAGGAGTTCATAAAGCCGTCCACGAACCTCTAGAAGTCTGTTGGAAAGACCGCAAAATGTCAGATGTGAAAATTAGTATGCTTTGTGCATATACTACTTGTGAAATACATGTAGAGAGAGAGAAAAAAAACAGGCTGTGTGTATGAGACATGAGGTGGACTAATAAAGAGAGCATCTCCCACTGTGCTTAAAAAAGGAAGAGTTGATTCCTCATTTCATATTAAGTTCTATCACAAAGTCATGTTATGACAGAGGTGGTGAAGCCTTAAATAGAAAGCCTTAAATAGAAAGGTAAGAAGGACTGCATAGCACTCAGTTTACGCTCACTTTTGATTACAAAGCTGTAATATGTTGTACAGAAGAGGCAGAGGAACTGACGGCTCACCATTAGAGCTAAGCAGATCAGAAACCACCTACTGATTCAGCCAAAGAACTGAGTACAAAAGAGCTGAAGGAGTCACAGAAAGGCCACAAACATTCAAGACACTCCATCAGCCCCAAAACATACATGTCTAATTTAAAGATTACCGCAACTTCATTCTTTCTGAGCCTTCTCACCATGAATATCATGAGAAAGGTTCTTTCTTCAAGTCTTTGTACATCAACATGGCAGAATAAAGCCATAAAACACACACGTGTAATTTATAGCCTTAGGTGAGTACATTCATCTACCTTTGTGGTGTCTGTTGACTGACAATAGCATTTGCAGTTTCCCTCAAATAAACTTCCCAGTCCATCTCAGGAATGTCTTGATCAGCAGAAAAAGGATACCTACACAATAACAACAAAGCAAACCTTGTCACCTATTCTAACAAGGAATCAGTTGATTTATACGGCTAAATTACACAATTTTTAGCAGCCACTTACTGTTGCACTCTGCAAGACTCACACATAAGCAGTGCTTTCCGAAGATTCCTGCCAGATTTCTCTGCAAGCCTTTGAGCCAGTTCCTGAGGAAGAGTCAGACCTTCTTTCTTACACACGCTGGACAACACGTGACAGATCTAGAAGGGAAACAGCACAGAGTGCAGCATTCAGCAAACAGTTTAGCACCTACGGATTCTCCTACTTGAACCATTTCTGAATGAGAGATGGATTGGTCTTTCATGAGACATGCTTGACAAGTCACCCACCACTAAAAACTGGGTCACTTCATGGAAATGGAATATTTCCCAAAGCCCACAACATGAACTTATCTGGTAAGAAGTTTTAAAGCACTTATTTCTGCTTCTCTTTCAACGTACATCTTCAGTGCTGGGAGCAGGCACTCTTACAGCCAGGCATCTGCTTTGAATAGGTCCTATAATTTTTGAGATGGAGTTGCAGCACAGGATCAGCCTGCAGGTTGCCATGTACTTCTCCATTGTTCTTCGCAAAGCATGCTGGGCATCTTTAGTGAGTTTGTCGACTTCTGTTAACAGTACCACTGGAAAAGGGTAAAGAGAAGTGTACTTTTGTTAAGAATAAAAAAAAAAAATCAGATCTCCTTAATAAAATGTGTACTCCTATGTCAAGATGATAATACTAAAATGAATTATACAAGTAGCAAAAGGTAGCGCAGTTCCACAGACAGGAAAATAAACCAAGATTAAGACAACCCGTGTGCCTCTTTGACGGTGTAATCTGCTACTCCCTCATACTCTGTACTCATGGACTGGAATGCCAATCTCTTCAGAGCACAGCCTGCAACACTTCAGCACCAAGAAGTAATTCAGGTAGGTGTAGAAGCTTTCGCCTTGATAATAAGTACAATAGCTTTTTAAAGGAATTCTAAGTAAGAAATGCAAAAAGCATTTACAGTACAAGGACATATCAAAAAAGTACATATTTCTTGAAGGCTGCCTTCAATGTATTTTATATTTAGAAGCTTACGTCTTATCTTAGCAAAGGAGTGGTAGAAAGCTGATGTGTTACTGTAGCTGCAGGGCCGTTCCATTCTATTTCAAAGAAAAAAAAAAACATTTCAAAAATGCTTCAGAACTATCAGGAGACACCTGGTATGAAGCAGCTGCCTTTTGTGGCTACTGTTTGCAGGTCCCTTCATAGGTAACACATGGATGACTTATTTCAGTGCTCTGAATGGACCTCTGAGAGCAGGCTGGAGGAGCTAGTCAGTCCTGTACGCTTCTCCCATTTCTCCTCTAGTTACAGCTGGGGCCTCAGGAGACCAGCCAGCTTCCCCGGTATGTCAGCATGCACGGTATGACCACAGCTATAAGGACTCATACTGGAATAGCTGGGAGAGCCCTTCACTGCCTAGCACCAGAAGTGAGATACTACAGTTCCTGAGAACAGTAACCAAAGTGAGACAAGATACCAAGTCCTAGACCACCGTCAACTAATTTCTGCCCTACACTCCCAAGATTTCAACTGTTCTTCAGTGTCTTGTTACATAGTTCTGGTCTTGCTTTCAATTTAGTCATGACGAGGACAGATGCATCTATGGTAGCAACATGTGCCTTGGAAGACTCAATGAAAGCCATCTTCATTTTCTTAACCAGAGCCCTGACACACATAACAGATAAAATGCTCTGAACTTTCTGCCCAAGGTACCTCCTACTTCCACGGCACTATCTACCATAAGGTCATCCTGCCCCTCAACTTGATATTAAGCCTCAGTAACTCATAACAACTATTGCAGATCTTCAAATCAAGTTACAGTGCATTTCAGTGGTAGACTTGGGAGAAAGCAGCAGGAGTCCCAGCTCCATATGCCCAACCACTGTCATTCAACTACATCCAGTCTTCCTAAGAAACCGACACAAGACACAACCTCATATTGAATATTCAACCACTTTTCACAGAGAAAGAAAAATTGTAGGTTGTTTAATTTGGGAGAGTTATATATTTGCCCACGTATAAGACACACATACATGCAAAACAGTCACCCAGTATCTCTGAAAAAAAGTTTAAAAAGTACTTTGGTTTTAACTGTTTTTACTCACCTTTAAAGTCTCGTTGAGTGCTTGTCTCAAGCTGTTGGGATTGTGCTACTGTCTTCAAGAGTTCCTGGATTACTACACGGTCATTATTTCCTGCATCGCTGTATCAAGAATTTGAATAAAACTTGTTTTAAACCAACAACTTTAAACTGTATAAAAAAAAAAAAAATCCATCCTCTTAAATAGTCCCTTGGTCATTCGGCTAAATAAGAATGACAAAAGAATTCAGAAACTATTGAGGTTAAAATTAACCTCAACACATTTGGCTGGAAATTACCTTTCCAGTAATAGAAATCTCAAAGCTTATGAAGGCAAAGTTGGATTAGTTGCACCGTATTGGGAAGTAGCAAAACTGTCATCAAATGGTTGTTTCTGCCCATTAAAACAGAACCCTTTTCTGTGGTATAAGAAATCAAAAGTTTGTCACCCGCAATTTGGACACAGACCCTTTACTGTGAACATTTTTGCCCATTATTATGGGAAGAAAAAAAGTCAGTCTAACCACATAATAGGGTGTCTAACTCAAAGGACTGACGTAAGTGCATATTAATTTTCCCTTAAAACTAAATGTCATGCTGTGAACTACTTATATGCCTAACGTAAGCTTGAATGGCAAGGACACCGAAGTTTAAGAAGTTACTAATAAAAGATTGATACTGCATAGGTGGTTAGCTTGTTTCTCTTAGAAGGCAGGAAAAGATGAGGACATACAAGCTGACCTTCTTCCTGTCTCTTCTCCGTACTATCCCTCCACAGTGCAGCTGCGCAGCTGTCTCAGTGCCTAGGTTAATAGATTTGACAGCCATTGGGGGATGACTTGCAGTCTAGATTACTGAAGCAGCAACGAAAAGGGGAAAAAAAAATACACTATCCACTTCAGAATTTTGTCTTCACAGAGGAAGGAGCTCTGCAACTCTTCACTGTCAAGCAAATGAAAAAGGCATTTGTCTGTTCCACTCAGTCACCGCTCAATCAGACCTTTCCTCTTCTTGCCAAGGAGCAGGCAGCAGAATGGTGAGAAGCCTCAGATCATCAGCTCAGCAGTTCAGTCTGCTCAATGGGTTATGCTGACTTTTAGGCACCCACTCTGTCCTAGAGATCTGTCCTTCAGCAAGGAAGCAGAGCTGAGATGACAGAGGAAACAAAAAACTCACACAGTCCAGTTCTGTTCTACAAGTTAGACCAGTTTTTGGAAATAGAAAAGTGATTTAAAAGTTTCATAACACTTAAAGAGCTTTCGGCAGTAAAAAAGAATCCAAGGACAGAATTTCATGCTGAAATTGATATTATACAGCCACAGCAAACATTCCAGGAAAACAATGAGAAAAGGTAGAATTAGAACTAACGTGCTTTTTACTGTTCCTTATTCTTTCACTACCCACTTATTCAGGGGAACCTATTTTCTATCTCCAATAGACGCTATCCAAGTGACCAGCAGACAATGCTTTGGAATTCAGGTAGCAGTCTCCTTTCAGAGGAAAAAGAATGGATCTGTCTAATGAAGTCCCATCATAAATTCAATGTCTGCAGTGCCCTACCCTTCTCCAGAAGTTCATTTCCTTTCCCTGTAGCCATTTATCACATTTCCTGTTACCAAGGATGCACTGCACAATCTCACAGTACTACAATCAAAATCTGAAAGAACAAACTGATAAACAAAGCACATGCATGTTCACCGTCTGGTCAGACATAATGCTATTGTTCATCCACTTAAGGCCTGTGAACCCACACATTAACTCATCAAAATCAGCACCACTCTTATATACACTAACTAATGCAGCAATTCTACAATACCAGGTTCTTTTTTAAAAAGAAGTATTTTAAATATAAAGCACATTTCAAACTGAAAGTACTCTACAGAGTGACAGAAGGATTAGTAGCATTGGGTTATCAGAGCAGAAGACTGGATGTCATTTTGGTGTTATAAAAGGTCTGACATTTATTATTACCATTTACTCTTATTTATAGTTCATTAAGAGAAGCCTCAGCTTCATTTGTTTGAGGGCGCTCCAGAACACCAGCAGATACACACTAAGCAACATATAGAGACTAACAGCAGAACAAGCTTTTAAAGAACACATTCTGAGAGAATGGTTGGTTCTACAGCACAGAGCAACATGAGCAAAGGTGCATCAACACTCACAAAGCCAGAAATTACTTCAGAATACATGCTGTCTTTAAGCCAGCTCAGACAACAAGGCCACCACAACCAAAGCCTACCAAAGCACACAGACATTTACTGTCTTGTGATTGAAACCAACATTAAAGGGCATCGGGTAAATACAAGACTTCACTCAGCATCAGTGAACTATCACCAGCAATCTCACAGCTGTCAAAGATGACATACAGCACACACTGTTACAGCTTCTGACATTTAAAACAACAACTGA
Source organism: Alectura lathami (assembly GCA_013399715.1). NCBI lineage: Eukaryota > Metazoa > Chordata > Aves > Galliformes > Megapodiidae > Alectura > Alectura lathami. Next base: position 135,096 of record VXAV01002694.1, on the reverse strand, counting down.
CCTCCTTCATGACAGGACTCCCAGTATTTTCTGTGGGTGTTTTTCTTGCTTTTGAAAAAGAAGCCCATCTCTGTGCCCTACACTATTTTAAGAGTTACAGGGTAAACGTCGCTTGCTTTCAAGTCATTTTATCTTGGTACTTGTGAGAGAATTATTTAGGGTCACTGGTTCCAAAGAAAGTTCTCAGTTGCAACCTAAATGGCTAAACCTATGAATCCAGAACTGTCCCTGGTTACCTAGTCCTCAACATCCGCGCGCTTACCTGGCTAATCAAGCAGAACGCTGCTATTTCAGGCGTACAGCAATCCAGGTTTTTGTTCACTTAGAGCTGTACAATTAAAACTCATCTCCTTGTCCTCATTTGCAGCCCAACCTTATAAACCACTAACTAATTTGCTCAGGCAATAAATTGGGCAATCAGGCCCTTGGATATCTCTCAGAACCACTTCAAACATAAGCCACTGGTCATATTGTAAGTGGGGTTTATTTTGCCATGACACTTACCTTGGGTTAACTTCAAGGTGATAATTACTTGCAATCGTGCTAATTTCTATTTTCTTTTTAGAAGGTGCCTATAGAGAAAGAAATCATTAAATTACAAAAGAGGTCTAAAATCAGATGCAAAAAGTTCCTACAGATTATAACTAGCCTACAACTGCATATTCCAGTTACTGAGTTTTATATCAAGAGATCTCATTATGGAATCAGCCATCCAAAATAAATATTTTGTCAATGCAGAAAAATGCTTTGGAGGAAGAAATTCCAGGCAAGCCAGAAAAGGCTGTGTAAATACACTAGTGTTTATATCACCCCTGAATTTGGGTCTGAACAGCTGTGTATACCCTATATGCCCATCATCCAGTCCAAGTACTACATTCATTCCACTACTGAGAATTAACAAGCCGACATTAAATGACCTACTTATCAATACAACTTGGTAACACCTTGCTGGTTAAGCCTTCCATGACAAGGACTTTGAATACATAACATTGCCTTTTAATAATAAAAAATTAAATGCCTAAAACCAAGGCAGAGAGAAATTAAGCTGATTTTTTTTTCCCCCTAATGCTGGAATTGTCATTAAGGGAATGAGAATACAAGTTATAACTTGCATGAGAAAAGCAGTGATAATGATTTAGAAAGAAAAAAAAAAAAAAAGGTTACTTTTACAGACAAATGAAATTGTATTTAACTGAGAACTGGTTTATTACACACGCTATTATCCAAAATGGTGTAAAGGAAAAAAAAAAACATACCACAGACACCTAAGCAACAAAAACACCTGGTAAAAGTTACTTGTTCAAGTAACCAAACTTGTTTCATTAATAGCATAAATAAGCTAGAAGATACTGAGTGCAGAAAGTACACACAGATTTTTGAACTCAAATAAATGTAAAGGCCTCACGACAGAAAGATGTCAGTATACAATAACCGCAGTGCCTTGCAGGGGGGGGGGCGTTTGTTTTTACCGTTATACTCTGATGCTCAATCCTCAGCTTCTCCACACCTGCACCATACAACTCCCTTAACAAACACATTATTCGCGTCTTCTTTCCAGCTCCTGAAGGTCCATACACCAACAGATGAGGGAAGTCACCACACTGAACCTGAACACAGAGCAGCAAGACCCATCAGCTACAACAGCACTTGCCTTACGTTGCAAGAGAATGTTTATACATCCATTCTCACAGCAGCGTACATGAAATAACTTCTCCACGTGCAGCTCGGTCTCAGCTTACTACCTAGAGTAAGAAGTGCCAACGCAGCTCCACAACCCCGAGCTTTATTAAGCGGCTCACCTCAGCTTTAAGCAACGAAGCTGAGCCCCGCTCCCAGGCAGAGCGACCGTT
>VXAV01002694.1:95166-123486 GCA_013399715.1 Alectura lathami | reverse complement strand
TTTTTTTTTTTTTTTTTTCTTTACTACTTTCTTTTTAAGTTTGTTACTTAACTTTACTTATCTTTGAACACCATATGGTGCACATCCTGGACATCATTAATCAACATAATATAATGTTTCTGTTCCCCGATTGTACATCTTGGTGTCAATCATCCCGTGATTTCAGAACAAAGGAATTGTCCAAAGTTTGTTTCTTTCCCCGCTTCAAATACTGTTGTTGAATTTTTTATGTAAACTGAATTTCCTTTTACCAAAATTGTAAAATAAGATAAAAATAGGGATATTTAAATCTTATGCATTGAAGACTAAGCAGGTTACTTGTAAAGATCAAAAAGAATTTCTTTGTTCACACGCAGTAAGCAATAAATAGGTGGATGGCTAAGAACAGGGCTTTTTCTTCATCCAGCAATATCAGACATTGACCAGAGTCTGGAACAGGATTTGATATATTGATCTTCCATCTTTCTAATTTAGAATGCCATCTTTCTTAAAGCTCTGAATTATTTTGTGGTTAACTAAGAAATATACAGGCGTGATGAAACAGGTTATTCTGCAATTTATTTAGTTGTCTCTGTGCTAGGATTGCCAAGAAGCAGGTCACCTGCAATGGTTAGCAGAACTTAAACTTTATCAGCATTGAACAAATTACTTACAAGGTTATGTCAAAACATTTTGAAGATATTGAGCAGGAGATAAGACTTAAGGAAGTAATAGGGGTTATTTTTCCTATTTAAAAGTAACTTAAAGCAGATCCTGGGATTTTTTTTTTTTTCATTTCAAAATGTGTTTGGTTTAAATGATACTTTATTCTTGACCTAGCTAAATGTTATCTTTGACATTTAAATGTTATATAAGAAAATTCTGAATTTTAAAATCTCAGCATTAACAGCATATAGCCTTAGAAACGTTTTTACTGCAGTCTGGTAATATCAGAAAAGAGTTTGCTGTCGTACTTCTCAGTGGGAATCAATAATGTAGTTTTTTTGAGCTTTTGTATTTCTATGTTGCACGATGGACCTTCCTCCAGATCCTGCTTAGCATCACTGTTATTAACTTGTACTAAACAATGAACCACACATACTGGTTCATTTGGAGAATGATTTTTCAGCATATTTGATAAACTACGTCCAACTCCAGGATAAAAGGATTTCTTTGGTTTATTAAAGGCCAATGTAAAGGTGCAACTTGATGCAAATCTCTGTAAATTGGAATTTTCCATTGTTTTGAATGGACGGCACTTCAAACTGCCTAAATAAGTAAAATTCCCACCAATTCTGCAGGTAACAGGAGATGATTCTGAAAAACTTGACTTAGACAAGAGAACAAAGACAAGGAAATACAGGGTGGAGATATTTTCGTCCCTTGCTTTCACCACTTTCCATCCCTGTTCTTTTCCCTCATATCCCAGGATACAGAATCCTGTAGGCCGACTCCAATGCTGCCTGCTGCTTGCTCAGAGAGGTGGGAGTGCTACCTGCAGAGGATGGTCCTTAGCCCCTTGCTGCTTCCCCACCTGACAAGGCTCTGTCATTACCAGTCTGGGCAACCCTTGCATCCTGAAATCCCAACTCTTTGCCAGTGAGCTTGGGAGCCACACTGGTTTCGCATTGGGAAGCCTTTGAACAAGAAGAAAGTAAGATGGATTTCAGGCTGGATGAACTATCAGCTTTTAATGTAATTTTGAAAAAGTGCTGATATGTACAGTCTCAGGACAAATTAAACCCTCAGCAGGAGTAATACCATGCTGTGTGAATAGATTGCAATTGATGCTTCTATTTTTTACTGTAATTGTCTGAGGGCCTCAGGAGAATATACACCAGGCTCTGAAGGAAAGAGTGTTCATAAACCCTATGAGCTGTGTCATAAACTGGTGTTTTGAGCAGTGCAGGGTTGTGAAAAAGAAAAATGACACTGTGTGAGGCTCTGGATGAGAAAAACAAATTAGCTCCTTCTGCTATATATGTTGCTACTCACATACTCACAGGTTCGGTTTTGTTTAAAAATAATCTAAAATGCTTTTTAGTTTAAAACTGAGTTATTGCTGGTAAAAATTCGGGAGGTGGATGTTTTCTTATCAAGGCCATCATAAGAATAATATGCAGCATGAGCAGCTTCCTACTGGGGCAGAATTCAAACGGTAACAAAAATTGAAGTACTAGTATAAAGGACAAATCAGCAGGGGATTTTATTGCACCAGCCTGAATCATCAGGTCATTTCCCCACAGGTAAAGTGATGCAAATCTCACTGTGACTGCATGTTCCTCTAGTCTCTGCCTTACCTCTCTGCGCCCAGCTGAGCAACCCTCTTAATGGTACAAGAAGGCATCATGTTGTGTGCCCTTTGAGCTCCTTTCCTATACTGTTCTGCTGTCCTCTCTGTGGACCGAGGTGTGGGATTTGTATCATTCAGGGTGGGTTTTGTGATGTGGGTTCTTGTCAACAACCAAGAGAAGTCCATCATTTCTTTTAAAATCTCCAAAGATTTCAGTAATATTGAGCTAGATTGCTCCTAGTCCTAACCATCCTGAAAAGATGCAAATAATCTGCCTTACTGTGCTTCTGCTACCAAAATTAAAATAATCTCATTATGATATGACTGCTAGGATAATCTTGGTGCATAGCGAGCTCTTTTGAAGAGTCCAGTGACACATCAGATTTTGTGGGAAGTCAGAAAAGTAGGAGTCACGGAAGCTGATTATGCATAGGGATATCTAAATTTTATTGCCAATTGCTTCCATATATCTGGTGAGATATCAGGGTCATATTATTTCCCTGGTTTAAATTTCAGTGAGTACGGATACATAGAGAGTGGTGAGGTGCTGGCAGAGGCTGCCCAGAGAAGCTGTGGCTGCCCCATCCCTGGCTGTGTTCAAGGCCAGGCTGGATGGGTTCCTGGGCAGTTTGATCTGGTGAGCTAGTGGTTGGCAGCCCTGTCCACAGCAGGGGGGTTGGAACTAGATGATCTCTGAGGTCCCTTCCAACCCAAGCCATTCTGTGATTCTATGATTCTATGGTTGATACAGTACCATGTGTAGCACTTATTGGTAGTACTTCATATAACAAATGTTCTGCTAATAGTCCTGGGAAAGAAAAGAGCTCAGCTTCCTTCATGAATTTTCTATTCTCTTCATCACATGAAAGCAAATTACAAGTTTTTGTCAGCTGGTGCTAAATGAGAACTTTAACTTACTGCTTCATCACTTTAGAGACTTCCATTCTTGCTGCCACTGCTTTATGGTAAATAATAGATCTGCATCCCTCATCCAACCTACATACTTGACTTTTTATCCCCTCCAAATTATCTTGTCCGTCTGAGACTATTAAAGGAACATTATAAAAATAAACCACCACCTAAACTCCCCACAGTTTACAGTAAAATCTAGATTACCTCAGGAATATGCATGGCTATTTATTTGAAAAAATACTGCACCTTGGAAAACGTTTAGTAGAATAATTGTTTCCTATTTTTATATTGTCATAGAAGAATAGCTAGTTTCTTGCCCCTGTCAAGGAAATAACATTGTGGCATATGATTCATCAATAAATTAATCAGAATCACATTTTCCATATCTACCTATCTACTGCTGCTCTTTAACTATTATTAAACTATAATGAACAGTTATTGTATGTGCCTTCAATATAAAAGCAGCTACCATAGCAAAGTCACCTTGATGATCTAGTATATTTGATTAATCTATCATCTTAAATATTTTTTTCAAATACAAAAAACATTATTCTCAGTATATTGCTTAAAATCTATTGAAATGCACATATATTTTTTTCTTATCTTACATTTTATCACAGTGACTTCAAGTGGTTCAGATATCTGTCTGCTTGGTCATTTGAGAAAGAAAATTGAACTGTATCGTTTGCACCCATTTCATTAGCAATTCATCATCTGTTAGAAATTCAGAGATTTATCAAATAACAAATAGTTTCAATTCCTGAATGTATCCAATGTTTACATTCTCAGTTTACTTTGGAAATGAGACCTACGGGATCAAAGCCACATACATGTATCTTGAATTTTCTTCCAGCTGACTTTTTCTTAGTTTCATCACAGACAAATCACAAAGGAACTACTTCCTTTAAGAGCTGAGCGTGTTTATTTAGACAAAAATAACTCCATAATACAAAAATTTACCGCTGTAGATGTGGCATTTTCACAGACATTCTGCTCTTTCTCATTTCTTGCAACTTTCCTCTTCAAATGGTTACATGAAATATAATAATGTTTTTGTTGCTCATTGCATAGATTACATGCAAAACGTTTGTTAGCTGACATGGCTAAAATTGCCTACTTGTGGTGGGGACAGCTATATTTATGTCACAGAATGACCTCATTGTTTGGGCGTCTGCCACGCTCTACAGCACTGAGACTTTCTCCACTGCAAGGCTTGGTAATTTATTTGAGTGGTGGATCACGTATTTGTACCTAATCAAGTTCAGGAAAGCAGAAACATGAGATAACACTAAAAACTTGTAGAACAAGGGCTCACCCACATGTTTTATGCAGTCTTGCCCAGTTTGGTGCTGTTAGGCAGGAAACAGTTCTGCTCAGCAACCAAAAAGCTGTCTATGCATCTTAAGTGGTGCTGTTGAATAATGAATTTTTCCTTATTTTGTTAGTAGTTTTATTCCTCCCTGAAAGTACAAAGAAAAGCCAAGGTGCCCCAACATTTCTAAAAAGGAAACATTCGATAGATGATATTCTCAACTTGAAATCACCAAGCTTGTGTTTCCAAGTGCTTAATGAAAAAAAATATATATATATTCCACTTCAGTCAAAGAAATTTGCAGGCTGATCCAAACCATTTTTTCCAGCTTGTCATTTGACAAGAAAAAAAAAAAAAAAAATCAATTTGGCTTGCCTGTTTCTAACCAGGTTCAGGTTTCTGTTCAGGTCAGCAAATCGAAAAAACAGTGATCTGCATAGTTCTGCAAACTTCTGTTAAAAACGACAAACAGCTACAAAGGAAGCGTATCTGGGTCACAAAGCTGAACTATGGCTGCGGCTGTTAGGTCCTGTGATAAAAACAGGAGAACACTGCACCGTACCCAATTGCATTCTTCGAGGAAAGAGTTAGAAAAAAAAAAAAAAAAAAAAAAAACTGCAGTCTGGAAAAATCAGCTAGAAAAAATCCGCCTCGCTCTCCTGATGACGTTATCTCCCGTACAGTAAGAGCTGATTTTTCAAAATTCAGATCCAGACCAACGATGTGAACAAAACCTCTGCCTGCAGGCGGGCGGCAGCCCACGAGGTGGCGGAGCTCGCCCGGGAGAGCGGCCGGGGGGGGGACAGCCGGGGCTCGGCCAGCAAAGCACCACGCACATGCACACCCTTTTTTTTTTTTTCCCCGCATAATCGTTAATTATAAGCATAGCTTCCTTTTTGCACATAAACCGTAACTTCCTTAGGCTAATAAAGGAAAACTATTCAGCCAAATGCAGGACTGAGTTTTTTTATTGTTCTTTATTCAAAGGCACTTCTTCCAGCACAATAAGAATTTTTGTCTAACTTTGTTTACCTAGTTGCAGGCTACTTGGACACATAGTAGATTGTTTGAATCCACATTTATAACTTAATTTTAGCTTTAGTCTGCAACTTTAAAACATCAAAACTTTAAAACACCAAAAAAATAGAAAAAAAATAAAATAATTCAGCCCTTCGGCTTTTAGAAGAGTAAATCCAAAATAACTGGGTTGCTTTGAAAACCATTCTCTGGCAAGAAGTATCGGTCATGGTTTAGAAATCTGCTCATCCCACAAAAGCCACCTATACATCCTCTTCCATATAGCTTGACCAACAGGAAAGCTCCTGTATGTGGCTCCATTGGATTTTGTTCCTTCTCTTTTTTTAACTCCTATGCATTAAGGGAGAGCAGATAACATAGTTAACATAATGCTGAATTAGAGTCAGCGAATGTTATTGTAGGAGTTGGTAGGAGTGCGATATTCACACCAAGTGTGCCGATCCCTATAAGAAGAACAGGAGAGTTATTTAAAGAGATTAAATGATGCAGAATAAAGCTTCCAAAAGCTGTAATAGAAAGTGACAGAAACATTAGTTCTGAAATAAGTAACATTTAATCACACAGATTATACAGAAACATAATTTTTGTGTGTTGTTTTCTTCAATAGAATTTAATTCTAATCTGTTAAGACAGCTCATCACTTTCAGCTGCCTACTGCCAGAAGCCTGTCAGAGTATGTAAATGTAGCAGTTACCAAGAGCAGTGGGAGCTGTTCTTTCCAACTCTGGCCATAACTTAAGCATGCCGAAAATTTCAATTGCCCGTACCTGCACCTGCGGATTGCAGGTGTAATCAGTTGCACAGCTTCTTACTTTTGTGGCTGCCCCGTTTAAAAGGTTGGACTTCCAAGTCAGGTCAAGCAGTGGCCCCAGCAAAAGCACAATATTTGTGCAGTCATAAGTAGAAAAGACAATAAAGTATTAAAGGACAAATAAAACAAACAAACAAACAAAAAACATGGACAAAAAAAACTACAGATCAGGATATGGATTTGAACCTTTCTGTAAATAACATCTGATTTTATTCTCTTACATGTATACAGCATATCTACATAGGTAGGCCATATAGTCTTAAAATCACAGTGACCAAACACAGAAAAGAATTTATAAGTAAATCAATTAGCTAGGACACAGAGAGAACAAATCTCAATACAGTAAAACAATAGTAAGATATTTATTTTAATAAGTCTTCTGTGTTGCACAATGTGTGCATTTCCCACTGCCATCTCTTGACCCATGTGAAAGTGAGCTCTGTTACTTGCAGAACATGGGAGCAGGAGCAGACATTACCTTGAGGAAGGCCACTGCAAAGTGCCTTCACATCCTGGGGACTCGCATTGACACTCACCTGTTCTCTATAGCAGCCAGGAAGTACGTGTGAAAGCATGTCAAAAACTCCAAGCATTTTGGATGGTTACCATCAAACATTTTGAGTTTATTTGCTCATGTTCTAAACCTTGTTTGAAAATAGAGCCAACTACCAAAAAAAAAAAAAAATGAAAAGAAAAAAAGTTTTGAACTACAAGGTTATAGGGAGGTTTATTTTATTTTTCTCTTCCAACATCTTTCTCTGCTCATGTGGAAGTTTAACATAATATGTTTCACCTGCAGTTCACTCTTAGGCCTTGCAAAGTCTGAGTTATTTAGAGATGCCTTTTGTTTTTAGGAAGGCCACATCAATAGGTCAGCATGACTGGCGTTTCAGAAGACAAAAACATTTCATAAGCAGAGGAATTAATTCCTGCTTATGGTGAGAATATTACAACAGAAGCAGTTTCAGCATGATGGGCAATCAGGTACAGATCCTGACCTCCTGAATGTGGAAGAAGCCAGGGTGCCATTGGTAAGTCCCAACCCTTTAGGGCACTGCAGCAGCCATTTCTTTTCTGTAATCAGCTTGCATCTTCCCTAGGAGCTATGCAGATGTATCCAATGGCATACCAGGCCAAAAATGTACCCTTGGATGAGAAAATCAATGCCTGGTGCAAGGCTGGGAAGGCAGCAATGTTCCCTCCTGTTCCCATGCGGAGGGTCTGGCACCACTGACTGCGCAGCAGTGGGAGCAAAGAGCAGACAGGGAGCTCAGCATCTCGGAAACAAGACAACTAATTTGTCTGGATTCAAAGCAGATGATGCTCTCTTCAGGGCAGGGGCTGTCTCACCATGTTTCTTCATAAATGTCTGAGGCATTCTCCCTTTGCCAGCAATAAGTGGTCATGTAGCAAAGAAGGAGATGCACTTCAGAAAAGACTGCCAACCTAAAAGGAAGAGCCAGCGAAATGAAACCTGCAGACTTAGGTTTAATGATGATACCATCAGTAGGAGAGACACAAGCTCTTACCAAAGTAGATTTATTATAACATTCTGTTTATTGCAGTGTCATTACAGGACATGTAGTCATCTTAATGCAGAGCAACACGTGCTGTATTGTGCTCAGACTGAGTAATGCTTATCATGTAAGTAAGTAATTAATGTGTCAGATCTTTCCAAAACTGTATCTAGGCAGGCAAGGGTGTCACCAGGACACTAGCTCATTTGCTCCACTTCAGTGGCATGGAGCTGTTAGGAGGTTCTCCTGACTAGCTGCATAGGGATGCTGCTTGTGTAAGGACAAAGCCTCTGGTGGACAAAAAGCACAGTATGGCCTGGGGCTGCTTGAGGAGCCACCGAGCTCCAAGCTTAGAGCAGAATCAGAATCATAGAAACATTTAGATTGGAAAAGACTTTCAAGATCATTCATCAATATCATCTTGATATTCTCCAAATAAGCACTCTGCAGAGATTTTGAAAAGCAGCTGACCCTCTGGCATTGCATCTTTGCTTGAGGATGGTCGGCTGTAGTTGTGATCAAAAGATCTTAATTTCTGATCTCTCCACAGCTTATGATGACACCAATAAGGGCTTTGGCTGGATTCCATAATATTCCTCCAATTATAACAAAGGAGTAAAGTTATTCCTAAGTGCTGTGCTGTGCTTCCCTTTTGATATAACCCAGCTGATGGCTGTGATTCTCTCTGGACATGGCTGGGTTTTATATTCTTACTCCTCTGTGTCATACGACATCTGAAGCCACAGTGCAGAAGATGGAGGACAGGAGTTCAATGGAAGACTTAAGAGCACATGGTTGGAGGGCTGATGGCTGTCAGGTCTCGGCCTTCCTCACATCTGCTGGTGCTGACATTAGGAAGAAATCAGCAAACGTGGAGTTTCCTGAATGTCAATTGATTGCCACTTCATTCATCTGAGCTTGAGGTACTGTTGGCATCTGGAGGGAAGCAGCAAAGAACATCTATTTTTTTCATGGCCGTGCCTCTTACAAGGCCTCTCATTACTCAAGCACATAATTTCAAAGTTGCAAAGAACCTGTACAGCTCATGCAAGGTAAGCTGACAACTCTGGTCACTGACACACACCTCCCGAAGTTATCATCAGGGCATGATGCGAAGTCTAGAAGTATCTGCAGGTTCGAGGAGTGTATGCGAACTTGGAGGATAAAGGAAATTGGTGGCAGCTTATTTATCTGTCCATGTGGAGTGAACAGCAGGTATGTCCAGCTTAGGATAAACATCAACAAAAGCTTCCGAACAACAAGCTAGACAAAAGGAGGCTTTTATAAAAAGCTTAGTGTGTTTCTGTAAAAGGTCTAATTTATCTGAGGTGATAAAAGGAAAGCTGAGTAGAAAAGCTTAATACTCTACTAAATCAGATTTACAGCAGGATAGCTGCCCGTAATTTGAATGTAATTTCAGCAGCATTAAACCAGACAAACACGATAGAACTTTTTTTCTGAATTCAAGGAGAAAACAAGATCAAGAGTTAGTTTGCTTATTTTTGATACTAAAGTAAATACTGTAGGAACATGGAGAGCTATTAAATGATTAGGTCGTAAAAATCAGCAAGGCTTTTTATACACAAAAATTGATTATAAGCTGAGTAATTTTTTCAAAGGCTAAGAGTGTGATAATTTCTACTGTTAGTTCTTCACAGTAACAATCAGTGTGGTATAGAATATGTTATAAATGTTCTCCATACAATAAAAATAACAGATGCTTGCTTGTGAAAGGAATCTTCTGCTTTTGAGAAGTGGCATACTTCTACTTCCTCCTGTCTGGCCTTTATTTTTTAGTCTTATTTGTTTCCTGTTTTAAAATATTGACAAACTTTCCTTTCCACATAAACATTTAAACTTCCACAGCAAAAAATACACTAGACATAAAAAATAAGCCTTTCCATTTTTTTTTCCTCTAAAATCACTTTGTAAAGTCTTCCAAAAGCTGCCAGTCTAGCAATTTCCCCAGATGTCTTGTTATATCTTAATAATTAAATTGTAGTCTCTGAGCTGGTTTTTTCATAACTAAGTCTACAGGAGATGCATCTTCATCCTTGTCTAGCACAGTATAAAAATGTTCTGCTGGGAATACAGTTGTATTTATTGATTCTTCAGAATTTGTAAATCCTTTCAAAAGAAATTTAGTTCGTTCTTCTGAGCTTTCACGAGCTGATGAAGGCAGATAACAGTAATAATTTAAAGAAGTACTCCTAGGGAGTTTTATGACCATAGGATTTGGTACAGGATCTGCAGTAGAAATGTGTTCTCTTTGGTACCCATTTATTCTTTGCAATACCTGTTTACAAGTAACAACATTCTCAAATTCATTGATTTTATAAAAGTGTATCGGATTACAAGATCTCTAAACCTATATATGCTGCATTTAAAGGAATGTGTGCTAATGTGAACTACAAAGATCTTCCTCACAAAATGTATGCAATCCCACATCAAAACAGTTGGAGCAGTAGAGAAGATAATCATCAGAACTGATCTCTTGGGTGAGTAAGAGAACTAATGCCACAGATCTGCTGACAGATTGTGCCTCTAGCCTTTAAATGTTCCTGTTTCGTGGACTTCTAATGGAAGCTTTCTGGATGACCTTGGATGTCAAGGCAGGAGGTACAGCAAGGCATCCTTTGTCTTGTCCATCCTTGGCAGAGGAGCCTTGAGCCACAAAGGGCTTTTTGTTTACCACTGGACTGCCCTCACCCAAGGACGGGCACATGGCAGGGCAATTTTCTGGCCAGGCCATGCCATCAGGAGCACACAGCAAGCCCAGCACTTAATACCTGTGCCCCCATGGCTGTCCCTGCCTGGGGGCTCAGGGCGAGGCTCCATGCACAGCCAAAATCCCAAAGCTCCATCACTGCTGGGCACAGCAGTGCAAGGGGGCCACCAAGGAACCCCTGCCACTCTCCTGGCCATTCAAAAAACCGGCCTTATGGGACAGGAACTGCTCACATGACCTCAGACAGGCTGAATTTACCCAAAAGTTTCAGGGCTTGTTCTCCAGGTGCCTGGCTTGTAGAACACGTTGGGTGTGGGGGCCCGGTTCAAGCTTACGCCCTCGACTTGCATTCCAGCCAACCAATTCCAGCAAGAGGGAAGGAGAGACGAGTCTCCTCCTCCTACTGGCAGCATTTCACTGGGAAATATTGCTGAGAGCCCAGGCAGCAGATTTCCAGGAGGACACCCAACCCACTGTGCTAGAGACACATCTGGACGCTCACCCTCTCATCTCCATGTCTATTTAGATGTCATACAAAACAACCAAGTCCCACAAGAAAAACTAAAGTAGCTCCCACCTACGGATAAGCTAGAGGCTTGTAATTAAGTTAGGCTGCTGACAAATGAAAAGCTTTGATAAAATTCTCTAGGATAACTCATATATTCAAGTGGATTTGTCCCGGGATCTCCCAAAAGAAACTTCTCCCTGTAATATATCATGGTTTCCTATGGGTATGCACCAGTCCTTCCTGTTGAGCTGCTCCACTTTTGCATCCAGTGACAAAACACTGAAATTAAGTGGAAATCAAGGGCCCCAGTTCCCTAGCATGCATGCTTTTTTTTTTTTTTTTTTTAACCACACATGTAATGACTTCCTACACAAATAAAAGCAAGTTTCTGCGGCAGTGACCTGCTGAGTCATTTGGCTGGATGCTCTTAGTTTATGCAGCTGCATCCTTCACAAAATGCCCCTTGATCCTGCAAAGAAATTCTGTGTCTGCTTTGTATTAAAAAACAATATACATAGAAGATATTAAACTGCTGCAAATTCAGTGTATTGTTCTCTAACACAGTGATTACAGCATTTTTTCTAGTTTCGCTAGTGAAAACAGGTCAGATTTTCTCTTGGTGTTGGCTGGTATGTGATTATCCAACTACATGTTTTTCAATATACATGTTGCTCATACACAAAGATACATGTTCTTCTGGCATCAGTGTGTGTCTAGCATGGATTACAGCACAATTTCCACCATGATGTCCATTTACTCTTTTTTTTTGGCCATTGCTGCGTATCATTTTAAATGATTGTGAGAATATTCAGAATATCGAATTTTCAAACTTTCAAATTTGATTTTTTTTTCTGAAAACATTGCAGATTTGTTCCATTCTTTTTGTTTTCCTCTTGATAATTCAAAGACTTGGAATGACTGATGTAGATATGAGTCATGCGCATTATGAACTATTCAGTGTATTTGGAACACAGATGTTTACTGACATAAATTATTGACATCATTTGGGGATGAACTTTGTTATAACCTTGAAATGAGCAAGCTGATGCAGAATATGAATTGATGTAAAGTATTTTCTGTAGCTCTGGAACGTCCCTCTCCAAGGAAAGCTGCAGAAGTATTTTGAAAGCGGAACTTTAAGCTCAAAATTATCTAAAGAAATCAGAAAACAATTCCCATCTATGTTAAGAACTAAAATGGGTTCATCTTTATTTTAAAAAAAAAAAAAAAAAAAAAAAAGAGAGAGAGAGAGAACTTTTTGGACTTCTTGTGTTTATCAGAAAAGAAAGTTTGGTCTGAATAGGCTATTGTTAGTAACAAGCTTTGCTTCAAGTCAATAAATAGTTGAGTTGTTATATCATGTAGTTTCAGTTCATGAATCGTGCATCTGTTTTAGCCCTGACAGACTGAGTGCCTGTTTAGATACTGCAAACGATTCTTAGCTCACAATTTCAGTTTTTGAAAAATAAATGAAATGTAGCATCAATTGCTAAAGGAGAGAAATCAATATGAGTGTTAGGGTAATTAGGGATATTTAGCAGTGTAGCTTATCTCAAAGCTGTGTATGACAATGAATCTTGCAAGCAAAACCTCCCAAATACTCTGTGTTCTCTTTAACATAGTAACTACCATAGCTAGCCCCTACCAGTGTGTTAGTTTGAATGGCACAACCAAGCAGATTTCAGGTGATTATCAGCACCTCTGATCTCTTAATCCATGTATGCGAAACCATTTGATGTTGGGCAGAGATCCAGCAAGAATCAAACACAGCCTGTTTTCTAAACAAAAGAGACTGGTCTGGAAAAGGTCAGGCAGAGAAAATGGATAAATACAGAAAAAAGTATCACACTAAAAATCACGTTTTTCTCTAACTTGCTAAATGAGCATTTCTGTTTTCTATATAGGCTGTTTTCTCTGGTTTGTTGTGCCTTAAGGAAAGTGAAAGATAATGTACACAGAATCATGGGTGTAGCGTTTTACTTCCTGGCTTTGAAAATAACCTCGTGGGTTATTACCGCTAAATATTTGTGAGCATTAATGGCAGTAGGAGCTCCAGCAACTGCCACTGGGAAGCAGATATACACAGAGTGAGGAGTAGTGTAGCATTTAGAGCAAGAGTGGAAGCTATTTTGGACACCAGATTGAACAAAATGGGACAAGGCAGGTACTTGTGTTGTAGGCAGCACAGATATTCTCAAAGATGCTGCAGCTGAGCAGCAGCCATATAGTTCCTTGCTTAAATGCCAAACCCCAGATACATCCCCTCTGGCCAATTCTGGCCAGATTTGGCAATGAAGGATCATAATGTGGCAGCTCAAGGGAGTCTGTGGGAATCCAATATTACAAAGACATGGGTGGACTGGGGCTGTTAAGGTAGAAGGTGTAAAGGCACAGAAGATTGATTGATAGGAGATCAGTGTTTTGCTAATTCCATTATCTTGAAGAAACTTCTGCCTTCATTAAGCAATGGTAAACCCTAAGCACAGAGAAAAGCAGGTATGCACCAGGTGTCTGGCTGATTATAGTAGACACCTTCCTATCACTGTGTCTTTCATCCTGCGCTCCACAGATGAATTTTTCTGTAGACTGTATTTTGGGGCACAGTCCTACATATGTTATTTCATGTAATGAAAACATTTGGACAACAGACTTAAGCATATTTACTTACAGAGTTAACTACTTGCATAAGTTGTCAGTTTCGGATATGGTATTTCTAATCACATTTCTGGACATGCTGTTCTTGTAGCTGGTATCTTCATTCCAAAAGGAAAAACTTCAGTCCCAAGGTGGTCAGATGACAGGTGCAAACTGATTTATTTTCCTCCCTTAACTGCATGTAAAATACGCAGAGTCTGCAGAGTGACAAATCCACTTGGTTCTTCCCAGCCATAGTAATCAGATACGGACATGCAGAGATGCTCCACAGTGTGTGGTTCTTACTGTAGCTATAATGCCCATATTTCTGGTTGCAGTGTTGATCTGTATTTAGATTATTAGACATTTACAGAGAATATTTCCATGCTGGCTAGTATACTATTCTTCAGTAAAGAACATTATAGCAATGTTTTCACATTCACAGGGACATTTTCAGTGTAGCAGCAGGAATACTGGGTAAAATTGATATGACCTATGGTGCTTTATTTAGGGTCTTTTACTCTTGAAAGGAATATGCTTNTTTTTTTTTTTTTTTTTTTTTTAATAAGGACCCAAACTGTCAGACTATTAATTTGATCACAAAATCTCATGCATATTTAGTTTTTCTAAGGCCTACAAAACTCTGTCAAAGAGTGAATGGCAATACAAGGACAGTCCATTATTTATCGGTTCCAGACCAGTGGATTGCAGTTACATATGTTAGGAAGAAAGAAAAAAGCAGTCTTAAAAACTCAGGGACTCAGGTCTAATGCCAACAAACTTGATTCTCCTCTGCCCAGATTGGAGACAGCAATTTGCCACAGCTGTGGGATTTACAACAGCCAAGTGCCAAGCAAAGGGATGCAGAGAAAATGCTGAAATAGGGGATGTGTCTGAATTGCCTCGCTCTCCTCTCTCTCTTTGAGATTTGGGTGCCTATGAGAAAGAAGAATTTACACCTCTGAAGTCCCTCTTAGCCACTTCAGTTGCTGCCTGGAGATGAATGTCTTGGTTACCCTTTTAAAAGCAAATGCCTAGCAGTAGTCCTATAGCTACTCCCCCTCTGTGTAACGCAAATGCATGGGGAACAACCCAGCAGGGATGTTCCTTCTGAAGGTTTGGGTTAGCATCAGGGCTTTGAACTCTGCCTTGTGCTGAGCTAGGTGCTCTTGGTACAGGATAGGCAGTGTGCAGCCACTCCGAACTACAAAGGGCTTTAAGCATCCAGACAACAGGTTGGAGAATGCCTAAACACACATGGAGTAAAATATCTGCTGAGGCACTCACCTTATCCAAGATAAGAAGGCCTCTGGGAATATGCATGGGATGTACTTTAGGTGCCTAAATAACTTTACTGATGACAGCTTAGGTGCCTTTCAGGTATGCATGCCACAGGCAGAATTTTTGTGACTCATTCGCTTTAATTCAGGCATCTACATTCTGCTTGAGCAATGCCACAGGCACCTAAAGGCTTTTGGAATCTTCTCCTAAATTATTTGTGTTTGTAAAAATGGCTTGTTTCAAAAGTATGGCAAGGATTCAAACTGCTTCTCATTTTGCTGTGTGAATGAGTAGAAGGTGAGGTCTTAAAATTCTCTGTATTGCTTCATAGTCTTAACATAATTACTAGAACAGGATTTAAATTCATCCAGCACGTTCAGTCTCTTCCAAAGCATGCACCGATTTTACCACAGGTGTATATTGAACTACACTAAAAAATTAAGGCAATATCTTAGGACTTCACATTTTCTTTGCCAATCTCATTATTTTGCAAATGTGACTGTGAGACTAGATTTTTGTTATCCCAGAATGTTGTTTCAGATAGCATCTAGACACTGTCCTTAATGTTATATATGACATTTACACCTTATTTGCCAGATAAACACCCTCATCTTCTACAACCCTTTAAAAACTCCCCACAGCAATGGGAGTTTTGCCATAGTGTGAAGGCAGCTCTGAGTGAATGTGCTGCCTTATGAAAATTGGAAAGTGGCATTCTCTTTTGTCTCATGCAGAATTTTTCACTAGTGCCTGGTGCTGCAACTTGGGGGTTGCAGTTTTTTTTAATGGTGCACTGATAACAAAAGCTGATCGGCTATGCAGAGCAAGACTGTGCACTCTAACAAGCCTTATACTAGAAAGCCTGGAAAAAAACAAATCCGTTGCCTTAGCCTAAGATTTTACCTGTTTTACAGCATTCCAATTTAATAAATCCTGTACATTGTTGTCCAGTATGGACATTTGTTTGCTGGCTGTAGCTATATCCAGGTGAGTTATTACTTCTAATGCCACATCCTGTTGGATCAATGTATAACATTACCTGCACAGGAAGGCAGACACACATCAGAAAATATGAGCTATACTACATTTTCTCCCCACTCAAATATCAGTGGTACCTCGTTCCACATTTGTCTCCGTGGTCTTATTGCTAGTGTAGTAAGCAGGGAGAGGGAGCACATCCAGGTGTACAGGATGCTGGCTGTCCCTGAGGGATGGGCTGAGGCAGCACCCTCCTGCTGCTCTCCTGCAGCTGGCATGCTGTGGTTCAGGTATCACAAGATGGTGCTCTTGTACTTACGGCAAACTACTCAGTAGCCAACCCTTGAGGTGCTTGAGACTCTCACTCAGCCTTGTCCTACAGATGACAAGTTGAACTAAGCAGCACCAGCGGTGGTCGCAGGGCTGAAGAGATGCCTGGTGAGAACAGCATCTCTAGGCACGGCTATCTTGTGCATCTCTGAATAAGGAAATAACAAATACTACAGGCTCCCAGGAGCAGCAGGTGTTATGATACAGTGCATTCTCTTCTTGGTGCCTCATCAAAAGACATTCTCTTGTGCAGCCATCATAAAAACTGGGCTTAATGTTTCTTTCATATTTTTTTTTTTCTCCAATGGGAAGAGAATTAGTTCTAGAAGGTCGACTGTGGAGAATACACACCCACCTTCTTCCACCCTCTTTTAAAGCTGAGCCCACCACTCTTCTCCAAAACCAAAATATTTTGCCATGATGATGTTCATGATACATCCCATCTAAATCAGTGTTTACCTTTTCTAGCCAAGCTGGACTCTATTTGTATTTTACTTTCTACATTTCTCCATTTATCCATTGTCCTTCCATCAAGCCTCTTGGCTGTCAGGAGGACAAATTAAACAATTTGTGATTAACTCATAGGTCTTTTGTTATTTTATATACAGATCTAATACCAGGATTCTAGAAATCCTGCAAAGATGGTATCTCAATGAGCAAGAGAGGAATTGTGCATGGGGAAAGCACTTCTGGGACTACGCTTAAAGATGTTCTCCCTCTACTTTGCTCTTGTAAGACCCCACATGCAGTACTGCATTCAGCTCTGGGGCTCCCACCGTAAGAAGGACATGGACCTGTTGGAATGGGTTCAGAGGAGGCCATGAGGATGATCAGAGGGCTGGAGCACCCCTCCTGTGAAGAATGGCTCAGGGGCCTGGGCCTAGTCAGTCTGGAGAAGGTTCCTAGGAGGTCTTACAGCAGCCTTCCAGTATTTAAAGGGGGCCTACATAAATATGGGGGTATTTAGATTAGATGTTTGGAGGAAATTCTTTACTGAGAGGGTGGTGAGGCACTGGAACAGCCTAGAGAAGCTGTGGGTGCCCCATCCCTGGAGGTGCTCAAGGCCAGGCTGGATGGACCCTGGGCTTCCTGATCCACTGTGTGGCAACAAATCCATGGCAGGGATTGGAAATGGGTGGGCTGTAAGGTCCCTTACAAACCCAAGCCAGTCTACGCTATGATAAACCATATGCTTTTTCTACAAATCTGGCAGGTGGCTTTTATTGTATAGAGGGTGTAGCAGGGTATTTCAGGAGACTGGAGCATGCTGCATTCTTGTAGTTAATAAAGGCAATTAGAGTGTTGAGTAGACCATGGTGGGAGCAGCTCATTGCATTTGAGTGGGAACTGAACACCTCTTGCTCCATATTTCTCTGAGCATCCCTTCTTTGTGCATCAGTTCTACTACAAGTAATAGGCTGTGTCCATAGGCATTGCTCTGTACATGAGGTAACACAGTAATCTGTGAGCTCTGAATTGTGCTGTAGTAGGGTCAGTGGCCTACAGCTTTAAGCTACCTGCTGGCCAATTGAAACCCATTGTTTTTCTAGCTGTCTTCAAAAATTTTCTCTCCTCTTGTGTTCAGTGCTCTGAGATTTGTAACAAGTTCTTAGCTACTCTTAGTCAAATTCTTGGCTACTTCTCAAATATTTCAGTATCACTCCAGTGAAGGCAGGCATGCAGTGGAGTGATGCTGTTGTCCACACTGCACACACCATTAATTCAGATGCAAATAAAAACAGTATTAAGTTGTAAAAGTTTGGTACAAAGTCTCTGATGGTGAAAACTGACTGTAGTAGCCAGCACTGAAAACATTGCTTCAGAGAAACACAGAGAAAGTTTGAGCCTGCTGTGGCATTTTGGCAAATAAAAGGAAAAATGCTGAGAACAAAGCAGCTTTTCTTTTTCACTCAATAGTACTGCTTATTCTTCTGACCGCCCCAGTCTTGTTCTAACACCAGTGTAACTGCCTATGCTGTCTTCTTTTGAAAAGCTTTCTCTAGCCAAAGGAAAAAATTGTTTGTACTTTCTTTGATCTTGTCCTGTGAGGACACTGGAAAGAGCTGAGAACAACATGTCCCCTACTGGATAGGAAAGACAATGTTAATGATGATGCCACTTTTATTTTGTCATCTATTGGATTCCATAAATGTGACTGTATTGGCAAAAGCACCCTGCAGTAATAGTATTGAAATTGCATTTGGAAAAAAAATCTGAGTGTATATTAGTAAGAAATGTTCTTCAATATAATTGTAAAGCTTAAATAATGTATCATGGATCTTAGTGCATCCTACTGTGCACTTTTGCTTTCTAGGTTAAGGTTATACTTCATAAAAAAGACTGCAGCATTCAAGCATGTGCAAGTGTACAAGCAGTGTCGTTCAAATGACCTTGACTGTCTCTGAATGTGCAGTATTGAGGAATTCCACCTCAGGGTCCCTCATTAGCTTCTCTGTGCAATTTCTTCTTATTCCTCTTCTTGAATGACAGTCCTTCCAACTCACCAAGGACCCTTACAAACAAGCTTTCTCTCCCCTTTCCACATCACAAATCAGACCTTCAGCCACACTCACAAAATAACTGAATCTCCACTGATGTCCTCATAATTAATGCTCAGATTCCTGCATGGGTGTCACTGAGGATGTGATCTGCAAATAATGACATTGCATAGATATAAAGGCATAAAAGTCTCTGTACATGCTTTTAAAGTCCCTGTTGTACAGCGCTGTAAGGACTGAAAGCTAATGCACAATGTTCAGTCTTCTGGGGAATAGATATCTCTTGGTTATTATTATTACATATATGTCTAATTTTCTTCTCTGTTTTGTTTGTATTATTGGCAGTTTGGCATAAGCCCTGAATTTCAGAAGATTTTCCACTGTTCAAATTATTAGCCAGCTTGCATATCTTTTTTTAACTTTTATTCCCTGCTCATTCATAAGATAAAATGGCTTAGTTTTGCAGCTGTTACAGAGATACTAAGCTCCCATAATTCTAGCCAGTCAGTAGTTAGCACATGCTTAATACTGAAAATTGGCTCTGAAAAGACTAGCACAAAACTTTACGATATGCAAATTGAAGATGAAGTGAAAATCAACTCTTTGCAAATGTTTACACTGTGCAGCTCTGGAGCCAAAGGAAAGTTCAAGCTAACTAAGGCATCAACAGTAAAATAGTCAGAGAATTATAGTCCAGGGTTGGAAGGGACCCCAGAGATCATCTAGTTCCAATCTCCTTACCATGCGCAGGGTTGCCACCCACTGTATCAGGCTGCCCAGGGCCCCATCCAGCCTGGCTTTGGACATCTCCAGGGATGGGGCATCCACAGCTTCTCAGCCCCAGATCACTGGAAGAAGTTGCTGAAAGTAATGGAGAAATCTCCGTCCTTGGAATGAATCTTTGAAATTCAAATTGAAAAAGCCTGGCTGACCTGAACTAGTGCTGGCAACAGTCCTGCTTTGAGAGGCAGGGACCTCCAGAGTTCCCTTCTGACCAGCATTTCTGTAAGCCTATGATCTCTCCCTAAGAATGCTCTTTTGGCAAAAAAATGAATATTCTTCCTCCGGTAGTTATGGAGGATGATAAGGCAGTATGCTTTCCCTGTACAATGCAAGCAGACACAAGCCTGAAAGATGTTTCCACTTGCCAAAAACCGAAGAGCATGCCACATTCAGTGCCAAAAAAAAAAGAGAAAGTCATATGATCTTAGCAACAGAGTACACGAACTGGCACTCTGTTAAGGCATCTACTTTCCCTCCTTTACTTGGATCAGGGTATTTTACTTGGCAGAGGTATTTCAGCTCTCCCTTGAGCACGGCTAGGACGAGCTTTGCCCACAATACGGACACTGGTGATGAGACCGAGTCTGATCTGTGCAGGTTCAGTGTTTTTAAAATACTAGTACATGTAGAACATGTACTAGGAGATTTTAATTTTACATGCACGTTTGAGAATTTCAAGTTTGTTTGATTTTTATGAGAGCATTAGAAATCCAATTGATTCAAGTAAATATGTTAATGCAATTACTTTACAGAGTGTTTATGCTAGATAAGGAATCGGGAGCCATAGGAAACAGAAACACTACACAAAATGGGATAATGAATAATAGCACACCATACACTATAAAAAATAATAATATGCATCCTCCAGAAGTGATGGAGAATGAATCTCATAAATACTAGGGTGCTGTTCTGGAAGACGGCATGAAGTTACTCTAACACATTTCTGCCCTCAATATAACTGTTTTGCTTAGATTGGGTAAGAAGCACATCTTTCTCTTCTGTACCCTGGCTCCCTTTCATCTCTAAGAGCTTTAGCCTATGCACAAATTATCTGAGAATGAAATGGCTGTCCTCTTTGTTCACAGTTGCACAGTATGATCTCTTAGACCTTATATTCATTCTTATTGCTGTAGCTCCCAATCTCAAATAAACCAGAACGTGTATTGTTGCTTTTGGATCAGGGAAGAAAAAAAAAAAATCAAAAACAAAACAACCATCAAGAACTTCACAAGAAGTAAATTTTCAAGAATGTTGCTGCCTGAAATTTTATAATTAAATAAAGATTTTACCATCAGAAACAGAGTGTCTGTCACTGTGGAGAGAAGTTGCTTCAGTTTCATATTTCTTTGCAGGGTTCATTATGAATTTTCAGGACCTCAGTACTGCTTTTTAAGGCTGGCTTTGGAAACAGTGTCACTCTTGTGACATTCTGTAAGGCTGATGGGGCAACATCTCAAGACCATCATTTCTGTTCAGAGGATGTGGAAGGCTTTCACATGCAAGCCTATGAAATACCTTGTTTTGTGTCAATACTGTCTTCAGCAATGGGATAGTGCTACAGTCAGCTTACAGAGACATAGGGTGAGGATGGAGAAACAGGGGTCATAGAATCATAGAATCATAGAATCATAGAATGGCTTGGGTTGGAAGGGACCTCAGAGATCATCTAGTTCCAACCCCCGTGCCGTGGACAGGGCTGCCAGCCACTAGCTCACCAGATCAAACTGCCCAGGAACCCATCCAGCCTGGCCTTGGACACAGCCAGGGATGGGGCAGCCACAGCTTCTCTGGGCAGCCTGTGCCAGCGCCTCACCACTCTCTCAGGGAAGAATTTCTTCCTGATGTCCAACCTAAACCTCCCCTCTTTCAGTTTTAGCCCATTCCCCCTTGTCCTAACATTCTCCACCCATGCAAAAAGTCGGTCCCCCTCCTGCCTGTAAGCTCCTTTCAAGTATTGGAAGGCCGCAATGAGGTCTCCCCGGAGCCTTCTCTTCTCCAAGCTGAACAATCCCAACTCCCTCAACCTTTCCTCACAGGAGAGGTGCTCCAGCCCTCTGATCATTTTGGTGGCCCTCCTCTGGACCCGCTCCAACAGCTCCACATCCCCTCTGTACTGGGGGCCCCAGGCCTGGACACAGTACTCCAGGTGAGGCCTTCCAAGGGCAGAGTAGAGGGGGACGATCACCTCCCTCTCCCTGCTGGCCACCCCTCTCTTGATGCCGCCCAGGATGCCATGGGCCTTCCTGGCTGCAAGACGCACTGCCGGCTCATGCCCAGCTTTTCGTTGATCACAACGCCCAAATCCTTCTCTGTAGAGCTGCTCTCAAGGAGTTCTTCTCTCATTGTGTACACACACCTGGGATTGTCCCGACCCAAGTGCAACACCTTGCACTTGGCCTTGTTGAACCTCATCAGGTTCTCGTGGGCCCACTTTTCCAGCCTGTCCAGGTCCCTCTGGATGGCATCCCTTCCTTCAGGGGTATCAACTGCACCACTCAGCTTGGTGTCATCAGCAAACTTGCTGAGGGTGCACTCGACCCCACAGTCTAAGTCGTCGATAAAGATGTTGAAGAGCACCAGTACCAAGACGGACCCCTGGGGGACACCGCTCGTGACCGGCCTCCACCTGGACGTAGAGCCATTGACTACAACCCTTTGGCTGCGACCCTCCGGCCAGTTCTTTATCCAACAAACAGTCCACCCATCAAATCCACATCTCTCCAGTTTAGAGATAAGGATATGGTGCGGAACCGTGTCAAAGGCCTTGCACAAGTCCAGGCAGACGACATCTGTCGCCCTCCCTTGGTCCACCGATGCTGTCACTCCATCACAGAAGGCCAGCAGATTGGTCAGGCACGACCTGCCTTTGGTGAAGTCGTGCTGGCTGTCTCAGATCACCTCCTCATCTCGCGTGTGCATTAGCATCTCCTCCAGGAGGATCTGCTCCATGATCTTCCCAGGCACAGACGTGAGGCTCACAGGCCTGTAGTTCCCCGGGTCTTCCTTTGTCCCTTTCTTAAAAATGGGAGTGATGTTTCCTGACAGTCGCGACTTTTCAAATATGATGGAGAGCAGCTCGGCAACCACGTCAGCCAACTCCTTCAAGACCCTCAGATGCATCCCGTCTGGCCCCATAGACTTGTAAACATTCAGTCCCATAGGGTGGTTATGAACTTGCTCTGCTCTTACACAAGGAAGGATTTTGCTCCCCCAGTCCCCACTTGGATTTTCAGGGGCACGAGAGACCTGGGCAGCCTGACCGGCAGTGAAGACCGAGGCAAAGCACTCATTAAGTACCTCAGCCTTCTCCAGATCAGAGGAGGCCAGTTCTCCCTTTCAATTCATCAGAGGGGGAACACTCTCCTTCATCTGCCTCTTCTGCCCTTTGTAGCTAAAGAAGCCCTTCTTGTTGTTTTTTACATCCCTCGCCAAGCTTAATTCTGCCTGGGCCTTGGCCTTCCTCATCCCACCCCTACATATCCTAACAGCACCTCTGTAATCCTCCCAGGCCACCCATCCCTGCCTATAGTTTTCCTTCTTTCAGGGATATTCAGGATGTAGAGTTTTGCTTGCCCTTGGAAGGCAGCATTGACTCTTTGAGGGTGATGTTTACCTCTGAGCATGACTGGTATATGTTCTTCTGTCTCTGGAGTTCATAGGCCTTGCTCTAACACATGGAACACTCTTTGAATGGTTTTTCTAGTGTTTGATTGAGAAAAGGAGGTGCATCCTTTGGTAAGATTTTATTAGTATTTGTTAAATATTTATTCAATATTTATTTCTTCCTGCTTGCCTCTTCTAGACCAACACCTCTATGCCTTGAGCCTATCAATGCATCTTCACATAAGCTCCCCATGTGACATTTCAGTCACTTTCAGTGCCTCCATCACTTCCACTATTCCTTCCCTCCCACTGTGGCTTCTGGAGAACAACTAGTTTAAGTTCATCCTCTGTAATTGAACAGAGGCAACTTCATTGAAGGGGAATAGGTAATAACTGGTTTTTATTTAAAAAATGAATCCTGACAACTGGGTGATAGAGGAAAAGCGTGCTGTAACAAGTATGTTTAATTAGACTAATGTGTATATTTTTTAGCCCTACAACCCTTTCCTGATAAAATGTTCTTACGTTATGGATCAGGACAATAAGCAAGACAATTCTGTGACTCCTTGTACTACAGAAGATGTGACCTAACCATCATGTCCAGCCTGAGGGATGGAATAATGGCCCAAGCTTACAATACTGAAAGGTGACTTGCCCTCATCACAGAGTGGATGTGAATTTCAGGTCATTCCAGCAAACCTAGATGAACCGTTTTTTTTTTTTTTTTTTTTTTTTTTTTTTTTTTTNGTGAACCTTTTTTTTTTTTTTTTTTTTTTTTTGTATTTTGGGCATGTCAGAACACTTAATATTGAAAAGATGTTTCTTAAAAGTTAAAGAAAAAAAATCAGGTTGGTATTCCCTTCCATGAATAATTAAAATTTCAAGGCCTGTAGTTCTGACTTGCTATGAGAGCAAATGGTAAAATGTCAAACATCCCACTAGATAAAAATGTTTTCTTTCTCATCTCTGCTCTTTGGGAATTGCATGGAATGACATGTCTCTATAGTCATTTATCACAATATCAGTACGCCCTGAGACTGCTGGAATAATTTTAAAATGGACCTTTCACTCCAAAAGTAAATTGGCATGTAGCTTTTGATTCAGTTAACAGATGGTGTATGGTATTTATGAGAGCAGTTGTTAAATGTTTTATAGTATGACTCACCAACTGATAGCTGCATATTAATGGAAAGTGGACAGCACTATCACATTTACAAGTGCTGGATTGTTGAGCAGAGCTGGAGGACCTGATTTATAGAACCAGTTGCCCTTATAAGTTTGGTCTAGATTATTTGGATTCCTTCTCTATATACTGTTTTTACAATGTTAGATCTGCTAACCTTACTGCAAAAATGAAAATCTTTTAAACCAGAACTGAGTACTTACTTTCTGGGGAAACAAAAATAAATGGAGCTCAGCAGTTAATTATGTTTCATTTTTAGAATTATTTTCTGAGCTGAATATATCTTCTTGTTACTAACTGAAAATATCCAGAGAAAAACACAGTATAATTATGATGATGGTATCAGTATATGATATATTAACTGTTCATAAGATCAGTCAGAAGGCTTTCCTGCCTTTTCTTGGTATGAGTTATGAATTTTAGACAGAAATTTGTTTTGCCCATTTTCAGAGACTTATGTAAATTGTTCCAGAGCAGTGTGATTGAATTCAGTCCAGGTATGCTTTAAAAATCTTTGCTATGAAGTTTTTCCATGAAGCACTTTGTCTATCAGTTATTTCAAGATCTGGAAAAGCACTGAAAGCATGCCACACATTTCATCAAATTACAAGGACCATAAAACAGGCCTCAACCACATGATCCTGCAAATTACTGCAAAGACAGCTAGCTGTCATAGTTAAAGCACTTATTTTACTGTCTTTATCTTGAGTTTGTTTAGGTTGCTTTTGCTTTCCTTCGAATCCTGTGTTGCACTGACAGACTGGGGCCCAAAGGGAATAGCCTCTAACGGAGAAAGTCTTACAGAAGGTGCAGAGTTTATCCTTTTTCCCAGAATCTGGTAGAAGCCCCACCAAGTACTCAAAATATACCAGATAGAAGCCAAACCCCACCAAGTACTCAAAATATACCAGACTGCAGGCTCCTAATTGTCCTCTGATTCCTCATCATCTGTGCAGAAATTTCACTTATCTAAAGTTACAGTTTGGATTTAGGGGCATCGAAGAAAAGGAGGAGGTTAGAAAACAATCTACATCTAGAAAACAAGCCAGAGGCTCCTGACAAACCCAAGAGAGTTTTAACATTCTTCTGCTGCTCCCATGAATAATCAAACTTTATTTAAACTGTCTGGGGATTTTTTCCCCCTCCTTCAGTTCTCACTAAGCCTTAGTAAGTACAATGAGATTCCAGTGGGATCTTTAGTAAAGTGCTATTTGTGCCATAGGCAACCATGCAGCATCTGGTGGCAAAGGTTGCAAAGACACACATTGAAATCACGGGGTGTCACAATATGCTTCTCTTTACTCAGCCACTTGTTTGCACTTTGGCTGCAGGGTAACGTAGTGGAGATACAGAGACAGGGAGATGGCGGCAGGTACAAACCTTCTCAGCTGACCACTGGCCCAGCAGCCAGGTCCTGCACTGTCCCCTGGCACTGGTTTACAAGCAGGGTTGAAGCCCCTCCTGGGCTTGGCATTTTGCCTGCACACATCCCACCTCTCTGGCAAGGGTACAGCCTAGATTCCCAAGTACCTATGAAGTTCTGGTCCTGTGGCCAGACATCTGTCTGGACACACATTTGCCTGCGTGTCTGGGAGGCCTCGCACAAGTTAGAAGGTTTGTCCAAGACAGTGGGTTATTAATGTGCTTGATGAGAGAGAATGCAAATTTTGCAATTAAAATTCAATAAAACTCCAGTCATTTAAATAAATGTGATCAATAAAATAAGTATGAAGGTTAGAGTTGGCCAGCTCAAATACAAATTTGCCTTAAACTCTTTAATATAACCTTATTTTCAGCCAACTATTGCCCTTATTAAAAGTGAAAAAAAAATAGACTACCCTCTGCTGTCTTTTAAATAAATAATTAAAAAAAAAAAAAAACTGCAAACTCTACAGGAAAGAGCAGCAAAAATAGAGGGATTGGAGGAACTGATTAATGAGGGAGAAAATACATGGAGTTTGGGTAAGCAGCAGCTCACAGATGACACAGTAATTCTACAAATATTTGCAAGCTGTAAATACCGAAGACAGGAATTTAGTACGACACAGCCAGGCATAATCAGGGCTAACAGGAAAGGAAAAAATATATATGATGGAAGTTGGGGGAAAAGAGTTGCCAGTGAGACGCAGTAGGCCTGGGAGTTAACAGATGGCACGCATGTCTTGCAGGTAGCCACGCCATGCTGGTGAGGAAACAGGGAGAGGGAGATGACGGGGCTGTTCCTCAGATCTGCTGTAGCAAGATGGCTGGTTAAATCCCAGTTACTAATGTATATATGTGTAGGTCTCAGCAGCTGCCTGGGATGGGTGTTCAGCAGAGGCTGGCCAGAGGCTGGCAGAATGAGGCCTTCCCAGGCACGACACGAGTGCAGGCCGGCTGTGGCCTGCGCTCTGGTGTGCCAGCATGGATTTGTTTGTTGGGCTGGATGGCACAGAACTGTATCTTTGGGGAGTTTCATCCTGAGTAGGACCAAAAACATAAAGGAACTTTTAGAACTTGTGAAAAAGAGTGAGAACAGCAGGCGGGAGAGACTGAGCCAACTGCAAGCCGCTGCCCAGCCTGGGCAGGAAAGCCTCTGGCCGGCCCTGCTCCCTGCTCCAAACCCCCAGCACAAAATGTCCCCAACTGGGAACACAGAACAAGTCTGCTCCTTGTTGTACGTCTGAAAAGGCCTTACACATCCCAAAGACATCAGTTGCGCTCCTCCCCGCCCCACCAGCAGCTGATAAAAGGAATTATTCCACTGTGGTCCTTGGCTCTCACTGGCTGAGGGCTGTTTCCTGCTCTGGGCCCACTGGCTGCAGTCTCTCAAAATGGGAAATGCCACCCAAGCCCGTAGGGGACATGCTGTTACCGACAGAAGTTCATCGTTCATCGGGGCATTTCTGCACAAATTTTTCCTCTGAGAAACTGGTGGGTTCTGGGGGTGGTAAAAGGCTCTTTTTCAAAGTTTTTGATCAGCCTCATTGTACTCGCCATGGGAAAGGCTTTATAAAATGATTCTTTGTTGAGTTACTAACCTGTTAAGCTAGAGTTTAGAAACAAAATTAATTTCATTAAAACAGCAAGTTATTCACAGACTAGAGCTAACATTTTTCATTACATCCAGCTCACTCTGCAACCTGCATCCAATCTGTGTAAGCAAGACTGTTTTATCATAAAGCTATTCTGCTGAATTAATACAGACAACTCTGAGATCAGCACGGGAGCTGCGAGGTGGCGAGGCCATGAGCTCTCATACTTAGCTGGAAGAAGCACAGCTTTAGTCCTGGTGTGTTGACTGTTTTCCCTTCTCAACATGTTATGACTTGTAAATAAGCTTCCAGAAGTGAAACTAAACCTACAGATGTTAGTTCATCCTGCTCACGTTTGTATGGTCTGATCTGTGAGTGCACTGCATTATTGCTATGCTTTCAGGCTGTATTAATGTACACACATTCTTCTAACCCCTTGATCTAAGTGAGGGCTTAGCACGCAGCTAGCCAGAAAGCCATGGGTGTGTGTCTTCAAAAACAATTTCTAAGCAGTCTGAATTTAAAAGTCATCAGCTTAAACAGATGCTAGAAAAAAGGAGCACTCTCACTAACAGGCTTGGAGCAAAGCTGTGCACAGCAAAGCAGGGAAGCTGTGTGCGGAGACAGAGGGGAGCAGGGAGCATGGAGGCAGCTGGTGGTGAAGAAGGGGAGAGTGCAAGCTTCCAGGGAAAAGGGAGGAAAACCCCCAAAAAGCTGACCCTCAGAGTTAAGGGTACAGTCATCCATGGCATGTTAGGAGGAGAGGCTGTACTGCACCCAGGATTTTTCTACCTGCACAGTTTTTGTGAGTTGAGACCTGGAATAAAAAGTCCTGAGTGGGATGAGGACAGCAACTAAAACAAAAAAGTGAAGAAGCATTTAATATGGTGGAAAAAGAAGGGGGGGGGGGGGGGGGAT
>VXAV01002694.1:45752-92113 GCA_013399715.1 Alectura lathami | reverse complement strand
TTTTTTTTTTTTTTTTTTTTTTTTTTTCTCAGTAATTTTTAGGTTTATGCTATTCTTTGCTGGTAATGTTTTATGAAGGTTTATTTCTGTCTGTGAAATTCTGGGATGTCCTAGAAGCTGCTTCCCAGTTCCTAGAGAAAGCTCTCTTTCCTCCTCTGTTTTGTGATGATAACCACACTGTTCCCATGGCCACCTACGCAGCAAAATAACTCCCAGGTCTTTGTCATGGAGAGACTAATGGGAATATTTTGTACTAAGGCGGGGCTTCCTTATGACTGCTTTGATTTCCCTGTTCTGCCCTAAAGAGAGAAGTTTTGTGTGACTATCTAGAGACTCAGTCGTATCTCATTAAATTCATCCCAAAGGAATAATTTGGCCTTGTTTCAGGTGGGAGAGTCAGCCCATACCTCTGTGGCTGGCCAGACATGGCTGCTTTATACCTTTACTGCTGCAGCTAAAGAACGGAATTCTGTGATACGTGTACCAATGACAGTCCAACTCCACTAGCTGGAAACGCCAAAGGCAGAGAAGGATCTTCAGGGGAGGAGTTTACATAGGATCTGGTGTGAGATTGGTTCCCTGGTTACTCTGAATGGGAAACAAGCATGGTATGCTCATATTTTAAGAAGGTCATTACAAATGCTATCTGCTGTGTGGATTTCCAGGGACACAAGTTTCTGAATATTCAGCATCACCAAGAAAAAAACACGAGCAAAGCCAACAGGCAGGGGCTGCCTGTTCTTTGCTGCTTAACAAGTTCCTGGAATGAAGTGTGTTCATACCTGCCACTGAAGTGGGGATTATAGGAAACTAAGGCTTAGCTGCACTGTAGTTAAAGCAGTTTATTTTGAAGTACTTTTTGTCATTACCCAGATATTTTTGTGCTGCGGGTGTATCCTCACCAACAGCACTCTATTAGTCCAAAATAACATACTAAGTTCTGTCTGTGTGGGCACAAGGTTTACTTATAACACAAAATGTTCATATGATGTATTCTGCTTATCAGAGCTTTCAAGTTACAGAAAATCTCATCTTTTATAAAGATGTATCATATTGTTGCATCTGGTGCTGGTGACAAGAATGAGTTACTAGTTATTATTTTGGAATAAGTGGTTTCAGTAGGAGACTAAAAAAAAATCTACCTGACATTTTTAGTTTTAAAATTAATTCCACGTATGCAATTGTGAGATGGGGATATCTGTTGTGCAGTTGAGTTATGAAGAAGAGAAGCAGTCATTTAGCACGTACAGGAGTCCTCAAATTTAAAGAGTTTTGTGGACATAAGAGATAGCAACTTGGCTGCAGCACTGGTAATATCACTGTTTTTCCAGGCCTCGGAAGTATCACGCTATAGCCTCATAGAATCTTTGTGAATTTGGGGCCTCTGAGTCACCTGAGAGAAGCTGTCCAGAGGCTATGTGTGAAAGGAAGGGAGTTACAAGGCAAGGGAAAGCACTGAAAAAACAGTTTTGCTAATAAAACACAAATGCTTCTTGAAGCTGAAAATGAAAAAAAATACACAATCTGGCAAGGAAAAAGATGAGGGTATGAGTAAGAGTCATGTACATCTGATGTTGTTTTTTACCCTTTGTGCTATGTGTTGTGTGCCTTAGGGAGAATGAATAATACTCTGTTTTGAAGACAAATTAAGTTACCTTAATTAATGCATAATACATTGTTTTGAAGACAAATTAAATTACCTTAATTAAATTGTTGGTTGTGGTCTCTCAGAAAAAAAGAAAAAAAAAAAGGTGTATTCATGTGCCAAAGGTCACACAGTTGTAAGGGGTATGTGTGGGGAAGGAGGGAGGTGCCCTGCTGAGCAACCCACAGCTCAAGCTCTCCTGCTCTATCCAGAGGGAGAAACCAGAAAAATTAGATGGATCCCAAACACAATTGATCCTAAAACCTTTACAACCACAATTGGATCTTTCAACATTGTTTAAAACCTAGCTGTTTGTTCGCCACTTCGTTATGTCCTGCAATTACAGCACTGTGAGTGGCACTTCTGGCCATCACAAAAAACTACCCTTTTCAACACTTCATGTATAGAGCCAGCAACTGATAAGGTTTAAGATATGCCTGTCTCACCATGAGCAAAGGGCTACAAGCCTTTTCCCTGGCATTTTGTTGCTGTGACACAAACAGAAGAATTAAGAATGTTATAAACATGGGGCATTGAAAGATCCAAGCTGTAATCAATCAAGTGCGACTGACTCTAATGTTTTGGAGTTTGGTCAAAGAAAAACATTTTGCATGTTGTCTGTAGTAATTTCAAGATGAATCTTTAGAAATTACCATCTCTATCTTTATACCTTCATTCATACCTTTATGCCTTTATGTCATTATGTCTTTACACTTACCCTTACGTCTTCACACCTATCATTTTTAACCAGTAGAATTCAGATCCACTTAATTAAAATCCTGATTCCTAGAAACAAATGAGGATTTAGCTTTTGTGCAAGGCAGGATTCTAGCCTGTACGGTAGCCAGCAAAATACATCTCAAAAAAAACCTATTAAACTACTAATTAAAGGAAACATAAACATTCATGGTTTTTAAGCACTCTGTGAGGTTTTTAACAGGTAGCTAGAGCAATGACTCCAGATATGGGTTGAGCAGAGTTGCAAACTCACTAAACCTAATCAAAACAGAAATAACTTATAATTAAGGTACCCTCAAACACTTTGCTAACTCTTCAGAGAACTCCCTCCTGTGTAATTCCTGCCTTTTAAATATTCTGCACTGATGCACAGCAACAGTGAGTGCATATAGCTTCGGCTTGGGAGGAAAGATACGGATGCTCAGTCCCTTGTTTCAAGACAGTAACACTGGGAAGGAGGACTGTGACTATATTGGCTGGAATCTGGCAGAGATTTAGATTTAAAGCATTACAAAATGCCATGAGAACTATTATGCCCATATATGATTGGCGTATCATATTAGGGTATCAGCATCAGCATGGTCTGACATGCCTGAACACAAGCATCGCTGTTCAGGATGCCTGTGCTGTTGCTGTTTCATCATTTTAATTGCTAGAGGTTAAGCTCTGCTGTGCCAGCTGCACGCAGGCAGTGGCAATACACCTACATGGTGTGTTTGTACTCTGCAGGACTTGCTCTACTCCCAAAAAATACCTGTGACCTCGGCATATAGATGCTTTAAGCAAACCTGCCTTGCTGCAGGGCAGAGGTAGGTCCTAACCCTGCTGCCTCTCAGTGCTAAATCTGAGACCTGTGATGCCTCAGGTGGTGGGTATCCAAGACAGGCATGCTAAAACTCAACCAGAATTTGTAAGTAAGTAGGTAAATATAGCATTCCTCCCTGTGTTTTTGGCTCTTGCTATGTCTACAGCCCAACATTGATCAAACAAACATCTAGATGTGAACAGAAAGGAGAAAACGGGATCCCAAATGGTAAGATATTTTATACAGATTATTTGCATGCACAGCTCACATGCAATCAGAATCAGTGATTTCAAATGCTGCCAGCGTGGCTGGCCGGTACTGAAGCAGAGAGGAGCGTGCTTCTTCCAGGTCCTCAGTACAATTTTCTGAAACATTGAAGTTGGCAGTCTGTAAGTGATCTATTTACTCTTCATTGCTGCTTTTCATTGGAGTTCGCAGACCTTGGGATGTACATGCTGTCTTTTTTTGTTTTTAATTTGGA
Organism: Alectura lathami; assembly: GCA_013399715.1. Lineage (NCBI taxonomy): Eukaryota > Metazoa > Chordata > Aves > Galliformes > Megapodiidae > Alectura > Alectura lathami. The sequence continues at coordinate 88,444 of VXAV01002694.1, read as the reverse complement.
AGCTAAGTTGCATTTACATTTTCTCCCAAACCCTAAATTGCCAAATGCTTCTGAGAAGTATCTCCATGGAATTGAGATGCTGCTCTGTACCTTCTGCAAATGTAAATTAATTAATCTTACTGGAGTAATTGACAGAAAAGTAATTTCCCTTTATCATGACAAAGACTATTGCAGTGTAAGAGTAATGACTGCAATTTAAGCAGCTATGAATTGTGCATTAGGGAGTTCTAGGCCTGAATATTGCTTACAATGAAATTTAAATTGCATTTTTTCCACGTCTAGCTGTTTATAAATAACACTGTAGTTACAACCACAACAGTCATTTTTGTCACCAGTTTCTTATTATCATTGACGGTGGAAACAAAAGATCTAACTATCTGATGGTCAGTGCAGTAAATAGAGGTCAAAATGCCTTTTATTACATTCTGACTTCACCAGAAATGGGAACAAACTAAAACCCTAGACCCAACCCCAGGATAAAGTAGCAAGCACCTTGAAAAACTAAGCAAACATTTAGCAGTTAGGATGTCTTTTGATAGTTGGTAATATTAAAAAATAAAAATAAAAAACAGCTGGATTCAAGGTTCTGTGAGCTCTGTCATATAAATTTATAAACTGAGATTTTTATACAGATTTCTGGCTTGAACCTAACTCTGGTTTAATATATACTGCAGTAGCTTCCAAAACCTGCTGGATCATGCGCACTTGAGGGCTGTGCTTGCACAGGTGTGCCGTGAGATCTGCAGCTTTCATTCATCTGTAACACACTCCATGCTAGCACCCACTGTGCAATATTGCTGTCTTACAGAGCAGCAACCCCACTCACAACCTGTGTTTACAGACAGCTTGTGAGACTGGTCTTCCTGTGAACAAGGGACAGTCTTGCTCAGGGCTTTGGTATGACTATTTTATATCCAAATGGCGTGATACAGGGCACCAGCAATCTTGGTGTGATCAGCAGCGTGGGGAGATGGAGCTCCAGGTCTAGCACCTGTTTCATACATGGGCTTTCCTAGAGGATTTTATCTGTGGACATGAAATCTAAGAGAGCATTTCTTAATAATGTCAGAGCAGGTTCATCTGCTCGTGCTGCTGTAGTCACAGCCACCTCCATGCTGCATTTCAGAGGTGGGTCTGAGCCAAGGCACTAGCTCAAACCCTCCAAAAACCTATGCTGCAGCTGAAGCCCGCGCACTGCCATGGGTTCAGGATGACCCTCACAATTTATTGGGAAGCAGAGAGGGATGAGGAGGGACACAGGTCTGGCTGCAGCACCTTTCACAGCATGGGCGGGCTGAGCTGCCCCATACAGACTCTCTACTCCTGCCTGGTGGACTCTGCCATTGGGTGGGAGGTTTACAGGCAGGGTGACCGTGGGCTGTCCTGTACCCTGCGGAAGGTGACACCAGAGTCACAGGTGGTGGGGGAAGTCAGGTTTGTTTTGGGAGCATGCTCATCTTCAGCCCTTGTCCTCCAGTCCAGGTGCAGCATCCCTGTGCCCAGCAACCTCCTGCTTCTTAGAAACACTGTGCCTGAGAAATCCAGGGCTACCCAAATGTAGGAGAGAAATGCAATAGCATGTTTTCTCTGTATGTATCTTTAAAATATCTTTTATTGCTCTGCAGCTGAGCCATTGCCATCTAATTTGCAATCGTCCTCAAGACAGGACTTAAAAGAGAAAAAAGTGTGTTCAGGCAGGAGCTGGGGTAGGTAAAGCAGATATAGAAGATGGCATCAAGAAATGCAGAACAAAGCAGACATGGGCATTGCTGTATCATGTGTGTTAGCTCAGCTAAATGGAAATGAGCATCTATTATGTTTCTATAAACCAGGCAAAATAGCTTCAGTGTAAATACTCTTTCCACCGCGTGCTCCTCTGTGATAATGGGATAATTTACTCATGTAAAGAACTTTTTTTTTTTTTTTTTTGCTGCAGTCTGTGAATTAGCTAACAGAGCTGTGTACACATGCTATTAAAAAAAAACAACCAAACAAACAAAAAAAACCCTAGTTTTCTAATGGCCCTAAAAAGGAAAGGATCTAAAATATCAGCAGAAGAAAAATTACAGGCTGAAATAGCAAAAAAGAGGTAAATGAATAATTATGTGCATTCAGAACTCTTCTGCAGTGTTTTTGCAAGCATCCCTAACACTGTTCTCTGTTGCTTTGATCCCTTCTTACTGCTCTGCAACTTTAGAGAGGTAGAGATGCCACAACTGGCTTACACCTGAGAAGGAGCAAGACACAGTCTCAACAGGCTAAAGATGCAAATCCCCATGCTGCCAAAAAAACCCACTAAGACCATGATTAAGGGAAGAAATAGTCTCATGTGGCAGCTGGCAAGAATTTACCCTGAAAAAAGGAATATTGTGTCTGAAAACATACACCTTGAAACTGATTGTAATTGAAAACAGCAGATTGGAAACCTTGTAATAGTAGCCAAAATATTTTCTTTTTAACTGAGACCTGCATATTAGCTTCAGTCTGAGAATAAACATTTTGTGTCAGGATTTTTTTTATAGAAATCTATAATTGCCTTTGCAATATTGCTGGTATCCATCTACTTAGCAAAGACTCTGACTTTATTGGCTGTTTAATACTCTATTACCAAATGCTCTGGGAGAACAATGTCTCTGTCAGATTCTGCAGCTGTTGGGCTATGTGTTTAATAACCTGTTATATTTCAGTTGCCGTAGAAATTATTCACTGAAACTTTTCTTCTTTCAGTCAATCTCCAGATTACAGATATGGCCAAATTAAATCTTTCTGTGAAGCTGGCTTCACAGAGTTTTCATCCTCATCTGAGATTTAGATTTCTTCAAAGTCTGTCAGCAATCTGTGTTCCTCCAAAATATTTTTAAAGTTGTGCTTTTAAGGTCGTGTCCTGGTGTGTGAGGTGGCTAATGGGAACTCTGCCCTGCTCTGGCACTGTAGAACCAGGCACCGGAACGTGATCTGGCCAGCAATCATATCTGATGAGGAACCTCCAAACTGCCAAAAAATAATGCAAACAAGGCCACACCTGTCAGTGGTGTGGAAATGGGACTGCTTTACCCCTTGTCCCTATCCCCTTTTCTTTCCCTTTCTCCATAAGGTTTCCTGCTGGATGGAACCTCAGGAATGTGACTGTGAGCCAGGAGAGCATTATTCTCCATGCTCTGGACAGTTCCATGTCTTCTGTCCTCCAGCTACCACACACTGTCATGTGTGGGAGACACTATAGACAGAACTGCAGTAGGAGAGTCCCCAGAAATTTGTCCGGGCTTAGAAAGCATGCAGACAACGTGTCCAGTAAAGACCATGTGTCCAGTTCTCCTGGCAGTGCTGTACCCATGAGTAAATCTCACGTCATCTTTTCTACGTGTGAGGTGTCTCTGGCCAAATTAGCCAAGGAGGCCAGCTCTTTTTAACTATGTTTTTTGGCTAACATCTTGAGGGCCAAATCAGTGTCAAGGGCTTGCAGAGGTGAGATAGCAAAAGAATGGCTACTGAGGAGCCCAAGCCCAATGAAGAAAGAGAAGCACTGGGATTCAGAACAGGGTGGGTAGCCAATGCTCACCCTCATTTAAAATAGCAAATTATACAGCTGAGGAGTGAAATAACCTAGTATCTGGTTTGTTCCTCAGCCACTGCTGCTCTCTCCACAGCATTCTTTTGTCATGAGTTCAGCTCATATCATCTCTCACCGTTGCTGATCCCAGATTAAGCTGGCCAAGAGGCAGAGAGGACAAGGGAAACTGCTGCTTTTCATACACTGCAAACCCAGCCTGCTTAGTGGCTTTTCCAAGCATTCAGACTCCAGGGACGAGAGTTTTGGCTTAGAGCTGGTGGGGAAGGTACTGCAGCTGGCTGGAGGTGGGAAAAGAAAATGGTGTTTTTAACTTTATCTTATTAATGAGAAATCAGGGTGGGTCTCTACAGCTAGAAAGGCAAAGGGCAAATGGAGGTCAGGGCTGTTACGCTGATTCAGGAGATACCTCCTAGCCTTCCTGGAGACGAGGGTAATGAGAGCAAATAGTCTCTGGCCCTACCCTTAGTGAAGATTTTCTATGTTAGGAGGACTTTTCCTTGTGGTGCAGTGTCTGCACTGACAGTCAGATGGCTTAAAAGCCCCACCTTGCCTGCACTGAAGGTTTGGGAGATGAGATGACAATGTGCAGAAGAACTAGAAAGTAGAAAGTAGAAGCAGAAGTCCACACTCATCTACCCAGTGTCAGATGATCATGAGCTGCAAGGCAGGGGTCTGTGGGGAGGATGGGAGATGACAAATAGGAGATCTTCAGAAACCAAGCTGTGAAGACCTTTGCTTTGTATCAATCTAAATGAAGTTGTGCAGAGGGTGCTGAATATTGCAGTGAGGATGGGATGCCAAGAGTGTTGGTGGCTTGGTGTTACCAGGATTTGGCCTTCATAAAGCAAGACGTAAGCAGTCAGTCTAGAGAGAGGGCCCTTCTGCTGCTGCCTCATGGGCTACTGCACTGTCACAGCAACAGTAAAATGAATGACAAAAATGTCTAAGCAATGTTTTCATGGCTTTGCACATAATTTTAAGCGTAGCAGTATTCTACCTACATCATATTGATGGGCAGTCCAAATTATTCAAATTACTTTCTTTAGGAAGAGTAATCTGTCTTTTGCCTTCAAGTAGATGTCTGGTTTCCCGAAGTCTGGTTCCTGCACATTCTCAGAAGTTCTAATTTCTGTTCTGCCTACCAGCTGCTCAAAGATATTTTGTCCTTTTCATCCTCTGGGTCTATTTCTATGTTGTCTTTTCTCTCCCTGTGCCTTATGCTTGTGTTATCATATCAACTATGGCATATCCTCTCAATTTAATTTCTTTTTGAAAGCGCTTTACTAGCAGGTATCTCTCCAGGGAAAACTGTCACTTGCATTGTTGTCTGTTTCATTTATCCCAAAGCATATCCTCTTCCAGGTTCAGGAACATCTGTTTCACATCTCCTTTATTTGATGTTACTTCTCAGCCCTTCATACTTTTCTCCTTCCTGCTCCCTTGTTTCATTTCTCTGTGTTCATCTGATTTATGCTGTCAGCTCTGCCAGTCAAAGATATCTGGCTCAATTCTCATCCTAGTTATGGAGATTTACTCTACAAAGTGGGAGAAAGAGGAGTTATGCTGGTATTACTGATAAACCAGGATCTGAATCTGGGACTGATTTCTGTCTTTCAATAGCATACATGATTTTGGTAATAAAATTGGATAATAACCTGCTTTCCTTTCAATACCAAATTCAACATTTATAGAAGGAAAATGAATTCTGAAAAACATGTTTCTTTTTGTAATTGTCTGTCTAACAAATGAAGTCATCTGGCAAATGGGAGAAGATAAAGAAGCTCCTGTCAGGACAGTCAGAACTGGAAATAAGATGGTATTCGCTGTCATGTAAGCCATCCAACCAAGGTGACAGTCAGGCCAGCCTTCAGAGACCTGCCACAGGGAAGACTTCAAAGACTAAGTTTCTCCTGAGACATTTCAAAAATATTTTGAAACTTCTATTCTCTAGTCACTGTTATCTGGAAGATGCAAAGCTACAGGGAGGAATAGTGTAAAATCTTCAGTGGAATGAGATCAAAACATTTTTTTCCATTAAATACAGGCACACCCTAGCTCAAGCTTTCCCAAGTACTTCTATTTTGTCTGGTATTAAACTCACTGAAGCTAAATTTTCTGAAAGCATCACACTTTGGCTGAAAACTCAGCATGGCTTCTTGCCAGATATAATGATTTAGATATTTCTATGCTTACTTGACTTGCTTTGAGTGGACATAACTGCTGGGTTTTGTACCGTCAGCTCCTTACATTCCTGCAATGAACTCTTTCCTGATATGCTCTGGGTGTCCCAGACTCCTTGCCTCTGCAGGTTAGGGGACACTGAAAAAATGTGTAACCCTAGAGTGTGATGACAGCTTTTGCAAAGCATGTTGTTGACTGGTGCTGATCTGAGCAACGACTGGTCCGTCGGGGAATTTGGCCTGGCCAGCGCTGCCTTGCGTACATCTGAGCTGACTCACAGGCAGGATAAACTCACCAGGGCTGCTGAAATCCCCTGCACGAGATACCCACACAGCTTTCTTCCATGAGACAGAGGGGAGGAAGAGAAGAGATACAAATAGGCCTTTGTAAGTACTAAAAGTGAAAAGGGACAGTGCAGTACAAAAGCCATAGATGGGAAGCACCTGCCTGCTATCTGTGCACATCTGCATGCAGGCTGCATCCTGGTGACCACTGTCACCTTCTGCTGTGATATGTGGCTCAATTCCTTCCCTAGCCACATCGCTGCTGTCAGGAGGTGATATCAATAAAGGAAACGAGCGGTGAACTGACACAGGTATAACAGTGACAGATATTAGAAATATTTCAAAGACATTCAGCATCCCCTCTTTTCCAAGTGGATTCACTACCTCTGGCCCTTCATGGTCTCCCTGACCTTGCCGTGTGTCTGTGAGATGCTGACACTCCAGCCATGAGTTATGACAGAAGCTATGGATCTGTGCCGTCCTGTTTTATGATGATGATTTATCGTTTGTATTACAGTCATGCCTGGAGGCCTCAAGCAAGATCAGGGCCTCATCGTGCTAGTCACTGTATTAACATGTAGTAAGAGACAGTTAAAAGATCACAAACAGAAGGTGGGAGGAGGAACAGAAACCCAGAGATGTGAAATGCATTCCCTACAGCAGCACAGCGATAGTACCAGGTCAGGGAACAGCAGCGCCTGTGCCCTTTGGCTCGCACCTGCCTATGTTCACACCAGTAACTGAAAAGAACTGCTGTCATATATGGAAACAAGTTATCTTTGGTGCTGCAGCAAGACAAAAAAATGTACTAAACTGAAAGCACAGAGACATGCTATGGATTATCTGCATCCTAACCACATTTATGGAGATTAGAGCTCATTTCTGGCTATGCCTAGACACTACCCTTGTTTTGAAGCAGTTAGTGCAATGTTTTCCTCCTTTTTAAACTGTCACTGAGCTTGGCGGTGTGACCAGAACTCTTCTTGCCCGCTCCCAGGAAGTGTTCAAGGCCAGGCTGGATGGGGCTCTGAGCAACCTGGTCTGGTGGGAGGTGTCCCTGCCCATGGCAGGGGGGTTGGACCTAGATGATTTTTAAGGTCCCTTCCAACCCAAACCATTCTACGATTCTATGATTCTCTGAGCACAAAAGTGCACTTTACAAAGCCTAGCCTACAAGCTGACTGCATAGACTAGGATCAGTCCTGTGTTAACATGAATTACACATTGAACGTGGCATTGAAAATGGTATTGAAAATGCTGTGAACTATTTTGAAGTGCAAAATTCTAGGTAAGAAAGAAAAACGAGGTGCAGACTTCGTCCAAATATTTTTTAGAGAGGAAAAACCAGACTGAACCTATGAAAATATTTGGTTATTCCCTTTGCAAATAAAATTTCTCAGAGAGCTGTTAATCCGGAGTACCTGTGCAATAGCCAAGAGCAGGTAGATGCTCCGAGACGGTAGGGTGACACAAAGGTCATAAAGTGAGGGGCCCAAGTGAGCTATGGCTTCTCCAATGCTTGCTAGACTCCAGGGCCTGCTAAAAGGCACAGGAAATGCTGCTCCTGAAGAACCTGGAAAGTACAAATGGCATCTAAGGAAAATGGAAACGTTAAGCTGGACAACTCTCCGGGCTACACTGCATGCCAGTCTGCCCCTCACCAGGCCTCTGCAATGAGGAATTCACCAAAAAATGACATGACTTCCATCTCCAGGTGAATATTCAGGCTGTATTGCAACATCTGAGCTGTCTTTTGGTGTTTGTATGACAGAAATTACTTACTCCAGATAAAAGCAACATATCCTGCATTAGCTTAATGTTAACACTGCAGTTGTGGCAGGTAGGGCTGGACAGACATTTTGCACCTACTAAGTTAATTCTCAGAATCACAAATACATGCAGGGATGTTTGCAAAACTTACGAATTCCTCACTTCCAATTGGAGCCAGGGACCATCCAGACTTCCCTGCTCCACTTGCATTTCTCCCACACATGCTCCACCAGTCGCTGTGTCTGTTTGGCTCCTCTCTCTTCACAACACGGTTCGGCCTGTGCTGGTTATGTTTGCATCATATTGTTACTGTACAGTGCCACAAGGAGTGGTGACTCTCCCCACAGCTGTGTCTAAAAGGAGATTTTATACTTCCCCCTTCTTTTACGCAGACACAAATAACAACACAGTCAGCAATCTCTGCATCAGATCCCTTCTTCTGGCAAAGTGGTCCACCAACACCTGGTTCCTCATCCCCTCTAGGATATCTGCTGCTGTGTAATTCAGAAATCTCCCTGAATTCCCTTTTGCCATTCATTAATTCATGAATATACATTTTTCTGCCATTTTCTCATGAAAGTAGTAGTTGTTCCTGACTCCAGGTCCTTGAAACTAGTTCACGATCTGACATTTATTAGTTGCACAGGCTTTTTTCTTTAATATTTTCTTTAATAGATTAAAAAAACAGTCACTGAGTGTCTCCCATGTTGTATGGTCTTCTTAACACCTCCATCCTTCTTTCTCTTCTCTGGATCTTCATGATGTTGCTGTGGATCACAGGTATTTTTATTAGGAGTGCTTACTAAAAAGGGAATTCCCAGCACATTTCTGATGCTGATTTGACTGTCAATAGCATGTTTTAAATTACTTAATTTTGCATATTTGAGGAGAATTAAAACACAATTTACATTTTCTTCAAAGTGTCCGTTCCCAGGTAATTTACTTCATTTAAAAGTAAAGTCGAGGATTTTCTCGGGTACTTTTTTTATTCCTTCTATACAAGGGGTGGTGCTGGCCTTCTTCACAGTTTGCCAGCTCCCTGACCCATGCTTCAGCACAGAAGTCAAGTGTTGCATACTGCTTCACTCACCAACAGAGAAGCAGCCTTAGCCCAAAATGAACCATCAGAACAAGCCTACTTTCTCCAAAAAGCCATTTCTATGCCTTCTCTTTGTGAGCCAGTGACAATCCCAGTGCTTCAGCCTGGTTTAACTTCCCCTTTCTTTGAGCCTTTGATGCCTCTCACTATTTCCCACCATTCCTGAGCTACGTTTACACCCTCACTATCAATGGAGCCCAATAACAACATTTGCCACTTCTGCAGTATCTTCCTCATTGACTTCTCTTCTCCAAAAGGGTACCCACGCTATGCAGAGATATTCTTGAGTGAGCTATAGGATACTTCTTTCAATTCCTGTTATAATTTCAGATGGTCTATGAAGTTGCAGTGTACACTTTTTTGCATCACTAAACTGCCAGATATAAGCCTAATATCTTATGGCACATGGAGTCTGCCTTAAGATATCAATTATCATCACTAACTTGTTTATCTTGCTAATAACATTTTAATAACCCTTCAGCCAAAATTAATAATTTGACCCAAAGACCACATCTTAGGGCCTCTTGTGAGGTTAAGAGCTTGGAGGTGTTTGGCCTACCCGAGGGCTGAGCACACTGCTGGAGGAAAAGGGAGCTTGGAGAGGAGAAGGGGAAGTGCTACAGACAAGAGTTTTGGATGCAGAGGGGACTTGCAGACACTGTGTTGGGAAATCACCAGAGATATGAGAGTGATCAAAGTTTCTTCAAGTATGAGATGCCGAACAAGTGGGACACACAAACTGAGGGCACCAGGCCCTATTTTCACTTGTCAGGGAGAAATAAACAGTTCTGATGAGGCCCACCATCTGTAAAGCAGCTTCACAAGCAAAGCTGGCAGAGCTGAGCTACTTAGGGGGCTCACTCCTGCCTGAAATTTGGACACCTAACCTGCCAAGGAGCTTCCTCACTGGTTGAAGGCAGGGCTGGTTCCTCAATTGAAAATGAAGTAAATACAGCAGCAGTCGCAGTGAAGAGGTTTGGCGATAAAATCAGCTTTGACGACTTTTGAGGAGACCTACCCATAAACACTTTAGCTGCTGCAGTTCTCACAGGCTGTTAGCACATACCAAACAACCCAATGTCACGGGGTAAGGCAGTGACGTTTTGCAGGCTGAATCACAAGAGTACTCAGTTGACTGCAGTGGCACCGTTCGTAGGAGTAAATATTACACCTGTGAGGTGGAAGTGTGGCATTAAAGCCAAAAAGAAAACATAATTGCTTGAGCTCCTAAGTGGACAAATTTAGTGCAGTGTCTATGACTGTTAAATGGCAAAATTACAGTTGTAACAATATGGAAATGGAAATGTAATTGTGTATACAATTGTGTAATCATTAAAATCCATATAAATTTTGTGCACTCAAACACAAGCAACTACTGCTTGACACCTGAAACATTAGCATAATACTCATGCCATATGGTTGGCATTTTCTCTTTCTTATATCTGTCACTCTTCATTTCTGTCAGCTGCTCATGAGAACTTGCCAGATAATATCTGCATCATTGCCAAAAATTTCTAACAGCTGGTGTGGTACTGGTTAAACACTGTAATGTTTCAAAGTTTAGTGCTCCCATCTATGCATTAGAAAGCTGGTTCTTGGAGCAGATGTTTAGCTTTGTTTTTAAATTAACTTCAGCCTGCTTTTGTATCCACTGTGTGTTTTTATGCTCCACCATGCTGCTGTCTTCTGCGAGATAAATAAGCTTTACAAAGTCCTAGCTCTGACAGCACTAAAACACTTAAGCTAGCATTGTAAACTCCGTAAAAATGTGCTCTGCTGTCTGCTTCAGTACCTGAGATGGGCTTGGAGGTTACAGAGACCAGTTCAGATCATCTATTTGAGGCTGCAAAATCTCAAAGTTTTCCTCGTCTGTATGTTCCTCCATGCAGCACTGAGATGTGCATCTGCTTGATGCTCTTGAAGCCACTGGCCACCGCATTCAGAAATTGGCACAGGGAGACCTCAATACCCAATTGAGTCATCTGAGAGATCCAAATCATGATGAGGGCTTCAGGGACAAGTACTGCATGGGCATGGTTTAGATTTCTGCCCCCTCCAGCTGAAGAGACGGCACAGGGCCCTTGCTGGCATCTCAGTTTGGAGCTGGAGTGCAGCCCCAGCACACCAAACTCATCTTCGTCTTGCAGGCTGTGAGGCCACTGGTGGAGGATTAGGAAACACATTTCTGACTCTGTAAATACCCTCTAAAACAGTGCTAATGACTAAACAAGGCAGATTTTAATGCCTTTTGTATGGAAATCTGTGTGAACTCTGAATGTGCTGAAATCTATGGACTTGGGTGATTTACATATGAAGATTTATGATGAGCAAGGCACATGAGCACCAATGGATTAAACAAACATCCAATTTCATAAACAATCTGATCTTATGGATAGCATATGCAGTTCCCTTGGGGCTGTGAGTTTAAAAGGCTGATTTACGCCTTCAGAAGAAAGGACTCCTTGCTTTTTCACTTTGATCTTTTCCTGGAGACGAGGAGTTATCCAATCTTTTGCTCCCACCACTTCACTTCTAACGAAGTCACTGGCCATCTACAACACTGACAGCATAAGGCACCCTTTGTGAACCAGAACTCCGCTATTTGGGCTGCCACACAGGCACACAACAGAAAGATGACTGCTGCCTGAATAAGCTACACACCAAGGACAAGGCAAGAAGCAAAGATATGAACAGGCAGAGCATGCAAGTAAATGTATGTGTGCGTGCCATGTAGGATACAGAAACATTGGATATTCAGTGCCTTGTGCCTCTCATTTTCCTCTTCTCTGCACATACAGACCATGGAAGAAGTGCAGCAGAAAAATTGTGGGCTGCTTAAATCAGAAAAGAGATTTTCAGGTTTTTTATTTTTCAGACATTCCTGCCCCTGTACTGCATCCCTGGAAATTATCCATCATGGATAATGGAAGGAATTAGATTTAAAACAAGACAAGATGTAATTACTCACTGAGGAAGAATTGGATAAACTGGTAAAATGGGGCCTGCAGCTGGGCCTGTCAGCATCTGGTTTGTGTGCACACAGAGGAATTGCAGAGGATTTTATCTTTGGCATTAGCTGTAATAGGGTAAACATATTTTCTGTTTATTGTAATAGAGTCTTCTGCCAACATTAAAAATCATTACTGAGCCATCACAATCTATCACATAACAGCTGGCATCACTTATTCTAGTAAGGTGTTATCCATGTGAAGTCCCTAAGTTGAAAATTCTGTGATTAGGATAAAAATAGTCTTTATCCTTGATGAGGAAGAAAGAAACTACCTTAAGCTAGAGAACCGCACCAGGACGCTCATAATGCTTATTCAGTGCTGTGGAGTTCAGCAGGGGAGCAAATATCAGCCCACACACCTATCAGTCCACTCAGCTCTTTTCCTAAGGAAGTCCTTGATGCTTTCCCTCACCACCAGGGTTTGAAGGTTCCTTCTTGAAGCATGCAAGCAAATGGAATGAGTTTTCATCTAGTATTAATCCAGATTTTTCCACATAACACTTGTGATAGGAAAATACTTTTATCTGTATTTTACATGGCGGGGAAGGGGAAATGAAATAAGGTATACAAGAGGTATAATAGTTCTGAGAACACAAATGCTGTTGGGAGGTGTCCTCCACTGCTTTTCTTGTCATGTGTCCTTACTTGTGAATGTTCTCCTTGACATGGCAAGGTTTTGAATTCCACAGCTGAGGAAATAAAGTGGGAAACTTCTGTTAATAAATGTTCAGGCTTGATTTTTTTGTTTGGTAGAATCCTTGAACTATTTTGATATAAATATTTCATTTTACAGAGTAATTGAGACTAAAGATTCAGCACAATATCATACCTCTAAAAACTTAGATGTTGGTTACCAAACAATGATGGTCTGCTGCAAAAAGAATAAAAAGAATGACATAAAGTAGATGCTCCTGGAGGCAAAACATGTAGTACAGTGCAGCTCATTACTTAATAATGTAGTGCACATACATGTGATTGCCATCCGTCATTTTTACCACCCCTCTGAACAGGATTATTGCCAACTTGTAGGGTCATACTGGTACCTGTAGGCATTAAGTTCCTTTCAGCTCAGGCCATCGCAAATCTGTCATTTGTAGTGTTCCCTTTATGTTCTCCAGTGTATGAATGCAAATTATTTGATTGAAATTCTTTCAGTGCAAAGGTAGCCAGACGATGCTTTTGACTGAGTGCCAGTCAGCAGGTAGGAAATGAGAGTTTTGCACGTCTTGCTGTTGCTTAGCTATGGAATTATTATTATTATTATTATTATTATTATTATTATTATTATTATTATTATTATTATTATTATTATTATTATTATTATTATTATTATTATTATTATTATTATTATTATTTGCCCATTTTACATCTCTGTACTGATATGAGATATATTAACATGGAGTTTCCCAACTCATGCCCAGTATATTCTTTGTACATGTGCTTAAAGCATTTGAGTTGTCCCATTCGCTTCAGCAGGCTAAAAGGTATAAGATCAGGAGTGTGTAATGGTTACAGGGTCAGGGCTTCATTCTTAATAAGAGTACCAAGGAAAGGTTTAAATGTTTCCCTGTGGAAACAACTAAATAAATGTTTCCATCTATCTGATGTAGGATGTCACATTTTATGCAGGGTGGGAAAGCACCTGTGTACGGATAAGGTCAATGCACTTTCTAAAGAGGAGGACAGGGAAACAGAAAGAATAAAAACATCCGCATTTCATTCTGATTTTATTCTTTCCCCCTCTGTTATGTTGCTCTAGCACTTCAGTGCTTTCTGCTGACATGGAAATTGCAAGATGTAGCTAAGTCCTTCATGCACTGTAGAGGGGGCACTGCTCCCTGCATTTTGCAATCAAACTTCTATTATTGGGATTTTTTTTGAAGGCCAGATTTAGAGAGGCTGAAGGGATGAAACAGTTGTCTATATTTACCATCATTTTCATAATCGGATTTATCAAAGATTCTGTAGACTTCTAAATGCTTAATTTCTCAGAACTCCTCTTCAGGCTGATATACTTACCTCAGTTTCACATTGTCATTAGAAATGGCATAAAAGAAAATCAGTCAAAGCAATGAATGTGACTCACTGTTCAAAAATACGTTTTTGTTTTGCCTCTTCTTCTTTAAGAAGTATTTTGCTGAATGTTAGCATAGAAAAATACTGTTGTCTATTTAAATTTCTTGAGTAACTTTTAAGGGTTTCACTTGGCTGACACTACTTGGCCTTGCGTTAATCTTGAGATTGTTTCACAAGAAACCCAGGGAACACCCACTGATAACAATGTCAAACATTCAATGTATTTACTGAACGTTTCCACTTGCTTGATCATTAAGGCATGCCTTGGCTATGAGGTCACCCGTGTTGTGTAAGGGTAGAATTTATGGGGTGATTTGAACTATAGGGGAGTCCTGACATGTTTTTGGCAAATACTGTCAGATACCATGGACTGGTGCCACTCAGAATTGTAGCTCTGGGATATAATCAGGTTCTAGCATGAACGTGTTGCATTAGAATTCAAATCCTCTGATTACAGAGAAGATGGGAAAAAGGTTATTTAAAGAGCCCTTACGTACAGCGCAGGAGTCTTTTAACAGAACACATTTTCCTATCTGTTAAAACAGATTATTTAAACAAAGTCTTTTAACAAACAAAAATTAAAATGTAGTTTTAGAAAATCAGAGAACAAAGCTTTATATAAATATAGTGTGCAATCATCATGCTGTCCTTTTGAATCCTGCATTCAGGTTGGAGAGAGCAGCAAAGAACTGAGATGAGACAGTGGAAAGGGGACCAAATCGCCAGCAACATGGGCTGTAGCGCTGCCTCAGCTTCCTAACCTCTGTTCCTGGATTTGCCATGGACTAGGCAGACTCACAGATTTTAGTCAAGGCCTGTTTAAAACTCATTTAAATCACTGAAAATCTTCAGTTGGATTTTAGCACCTTTTAGGTACAGTGATAATTACTTTGCTTGCCATCATTGACCACTTCTCTGCTAGTACTATTGTGATAACAACATGAGACTTGGACTCCTTGAATGAAACCAAACAGGAACAGGATTTGGAACTATGGACTTTACCACATACCTGCTGCCTGGCTTTGAGTTTTCTGATTCTGGTTTTCCTCTAAACTCCTGTTTAGCATGTTTAAATTGCAAGCTCTTCCAGACAAGGCCCATTTCTCGCAGGAGATTTGTAGAGTCTGTCATCTGCAGTCCTGCTGTAAGACAAACAACTGATGGTGGCTGCCGCTGGTGCTTTAAGTCTCAGTAGTTCTCTTCCAGTTTGTCTAAAACATGTAAATAAAGTCAGTTCTGGTGCAGACGGATGACAAAAACAAAGTGCATATTTTAATCCTTTGCAAAGACATTAACCCCTTGACATTAGTCCTCCTAATTGGACTTTGTTTCATACCTGAACTTTTTACCTTAACATTTAAAAATTCTTGCTAGTAGCTAGTTGCAGAGTATAAGAGAACACAGGTATACGAACAGAATTTTGGAAGGAAACACTCTACAGGCATTGACATACACTATATTTCTTCATCCCACCTGTAATATAAAGGAAGGAGACAGAATGAAAAACACAGAAAAAAGTAAAATAAAAGCTAGAAGAAAAGAGTGACTCTAGGAATTTCAATATATGCTTGTCAGATGACATCTAAGCAAGCCTAGCTGATATGTGGCCAGGGTCTTTTACAAAGGAGGCATGATTGATATAGAAAATATTAGATATAATGCACATTTTAAAGAGATCACCAGCTGAATATGCACTTGAGGATTTTAAAAAACAGTCCTGCTGCTGATATACAGTATTCATGGAGCTTCACAGCATTTAGAAATGTGCTGGCCCTAGGAGCCCACCTGTTACAGGGCAGTCCCTAGAAAGATAAGTTTCAGAGATTCCTGCCCACTCTCTGGAAGATTTTGAATATTGCTTTTTTAAAATGACTTTATTTTAAGGATCCATTTACATGGGATAAATACCATGATTTATCTTTCTATCCTTATTTTTATTTAAAGTTTTTTATTCCTATTAGGATTAGGGACACAGAAAGGGCATCATCAAATTCTGGGAAAAACTCCTCAAGCAGACATCACTCTCCTGATATCTGTAAGAGTTAGACATTAGAGAAATGGGTGTATTAGTGTAGTGAAACTGACATTATCAAGGGCTGTTTAAGATAAACATCATTTATGAGTTGTCACATAGCTATTAAGAGACTCTTCAAAAGAACACAGTACATCATAGTGACTGTCACAGTGCTCATTGCAGTCACTGAACAACCAGACAGAGTTAAACAGAACATTTATTTTGCTTTCAGGACAAATTACACTTTCAGCTTATTTATGTGAAGCATTCTTTGCATTTTGGGATCCCATGTAACTGTTTTGTCCTAACTCCAAATGTGCAGACCTGCAGTGCAGTGATGGCCAGGGTCCAGCCCTGCTGCTGAGCCCCCTGTTTGGGGGTGAAGAGATGGGGGTGCCTGTACTCCAGCTTTGGTCACCTTTCCCAGTTTTGGAGGACAGAGTTTGGTGGGTCTGGGCAGTCTCTTGACCCTGGCTTCAGGTAGGATGGGAATCAAGCACAAGGGACACTCTGTCTTCTGTTACTGCTGCATCGTTTACATGCTCAGATATGTCCCTCTGGCTGCACACCACTTAGGGCAAATGGAAATTACTCCATGGGCAGCCATAGCTGAAATTACTCCACAGCCGTAGTTGCTGACACCAGCTGAGGGTCTGAGACACTTGATATTAAAATGCGCAAAGTTAAATGAAAGCTAGTGCTAGATTTAGGATTTGAATAGACACTGCTTCAATCGCTGCTAACGTCTTTAGGACATACTGCATTCAAACTGTGAAGCCTCGATCCTCTAATCCTTCCAGGCATTGAACTTCCATTGACTTTTATCTGCCCAGCCGTATCTTTGAAAGCCAGCTTCCCCAATTACTGCACCACGTGCAGCCCTGCTGGACCTCTAAATCTTTCAAGAGGTTTGTAATTTGGTGCATTCCCTAAGGAAGAGTTGGAATGGGTCCAGGGAACAAGGTTAATTTAGTAGAAGGGAGACTATGTCTTCAGAAGAAATGGCTCCAAGACCTTAACATGTTGGGCCGTGACGAAGGAGCAGGTGAGATAGGATTTAATTACAGTGCGCAAGTACCTAAGGGGACAAACACAGAACTAGGTCTGAATCTATAGGAAAAGGTAAAATATGAGGTCATGGGCAGAAATTGACTTATTTTTCCCTCAGCAGTAGGCTATTTTGTATATGTAATTATTTGGCAACAAAGCATTAGAAACTGGTAGTAGATACAGTAGATGTAGTAATCTATTTATTACTATTGCAATGTGATTAGGTTGCCCTACTGATGGTCTTTTCCCATCACTAATTCTTCTTCTGTGTCATTTGGTGTTTTAATCTACTGTGTTGCTGAAAGGGTGTGGGGAAGTGTTCCTCAAAGCTGAGTTTCTTGGGATCAGAAATAGAGATAATATTGAAAGGCTAATGGTAAGAAATATGTAACTATCTTTTTTTCTATGAAATATTTTGAAGATTTATATAAACAGTATTGTAGGTCTCACAAAATGGCATGACTCCCTCTGGCCTGGTGTTGGAGAAGAGCATAGCACATACTGAACAATCCTGATGGCTGATGAAAGGTGCAAGCAAAGCTTCTGTGACACCAAAAATGGTAATGTGGTAGTGGCATAAATGGGCATTCAACATCATTCACAATTTTCACGCTTATATAGCTGAAGAAGGGATTAAAGATCTAATTTCAAAGCTGATTACAGCATGTAAGAATGAACTTAGGCTCCTTTAAAAAATAAATTTTGTTTCCATCTACTAATTTGCAATGGTTTGGTTTTCTGGTTTTGACTAAGTTTGTGCAGGAGTTGACACAGCTTTAGCTGGTGTTTCTGACTAAAAAATTTCAGGACACACGGAGGCAAATGGGACATCACCCTGCCCCTCTGCAAACTCCATAGCTTTGTTTTCACCCATTTCCAGACCCTCGATCATCTACTAATGAAAAAGTTGCTCTGAGAAAAGTTTAATGAAAGATTTGTGCTGGATTTACAGGGCATCAATAAGCAGGATTTTTTAGCCAATGTACATTCATGCTGCATATTTCCTAAGCAGTGTTTAGAGTTGATTTATTTACCACAGGTTGAAGAAAATAATGAGTAAGGCAGCAATTCTTTCCGCCAATATTTCTGCTTACATTCAGCACAATTTCCTTTATTTGATGGGAAACATCCTATTAACAAGTTTGATTAGGCTAATTCCAGATCTATAGCACCTGTAGATTAGTTGGGGATTGAGCTTGCCTACAACTGCTTCTTCCTTCAAAGGTCCCTGATGAAGTACTGAGATTTGGTTGCTTCCCACAGCACATCAAAGTGCTGGGCAGGTACCCTCTAGCAGTGGAGGTGTTCCTAGCTAAACCAAACTGCCAGGAAATCACTTTGGGTCTCCTCCTGTTGGCATGTGTGGGTTTGGTCTGGATAGTCCTGGTGAGGTTATCTGGGCAACACTGATAACCTGTCCTTAGTGATCATCCTCTGCTCCTTCTGCTGCCCCTGGGGAGAGACAGACTCTTCCACCGTGCAGCTCGTTTTGAGGAAAGCATCATTAAAAAAGGGTCAAGTAGACTGTGCCCAAAGGCCCTGTTCCTAATCCTGGATCGTAGATTGTTGGGTGTTTTGTTGGTCTTTAGACCACTTTCTATAGCAGAGATAACAATCCTTAAAATGAGATTAAAAATATTTTTTTAATCAATTTTGCCCTATTTATGTCAATTTTCTATAGAAGGTAATATTTTCACCAGGGTTTGGATTGGTATATAGCAGAAATCATAGTTCATGTCTCGCAAGAAATTTTAATATTTTAAAATATATTTCATTGCAGATTGGAACGGAAACAAATTTGTTAACTTCCTCTAAGCAGGAATTCCTGGAAGATTGTATACTAGAACCCTTTTTTTTAGTCTTTTATTTTCTGTTATTTCAGAAAAATTATCAATGTTGGTAAAAAATCTTTCATTAATCAATTCCAAAACAAAACAAAACAAAACCTAGAGTATTGGGCCTGTTAAAACTTAGTTATTTTAACACATCTAAATTTTACCTTCTTTAAAAATGTTTTTTTTTTCTATTTTGCTTACAGTTTAATGAGAAGAACAGTTTTCTAATACAAGGTATTTTTAATAAAATGTCTATGAGGAGCTTTAGTTTTGCTTCCATCTCATCTCCTCGCACTTTTCCTCAGCTGAGTCCTCCAGCTCTATGGAAAACCTAATATATTTTATTTTGTTTTGTAGCTCAGATTGATTAATTCCCTGGGTGCAGGAGTCAATATAATGAATAATGCAGCAATGGCATTTTTTAGAAAAAAAAAAAAACAACAGAGTACTGCTTTGGATTGCTTTATTAGATGATACATCTATGAGATCTAGTTATATTAATCAACTTTAACAAAACACAACTAGACGGCACAGCCGTAAACATGCCAAGCCAAGGCTGCGTGAGTCTAAGCAGAAGATGCACCTCAGCAATCTGTTTTGTTCTGGTTCAGGTAGCCATTTGGAGCAAGGCGTCAGCTGCCTTTAATCCTTTGTGGGTGTTGGTGTTGCTGCTCGGTGTGCTACTATCTGAAAACTGTCTGAAATAACTACAGTAAAAAACAGCAGAGTAGGTAGTGGAGGAGAACCCCACCTCCAATCACAGATTTCTAATGGAAGAAATTCTAGATTGTTAAAAAGCAAACAGTTCCTTTGGCCTGTACAGATTATTTCACTCAGGAAATCGGATGATGTTATGCTAGCAAAAGGAGTTGGTTGAGAATTTATTTTGCCAAAACATGCTGCATCGCTCTGGAGTGCATTTTTCCAGGATTCTTCTATTTTTAACAGTAAGAATGATGACAGGCTGAGAGTTACTTCATGAAATGCTCTAGGAGTAAAAATCAATCCAGAAGTAATGTGTCTGTAGTAACACATTACTTAGGCTGAAGTGTAAAATGCACAGGCTTCTGTCTTTAAAATTGATATAAAAATTAAGTCCAGAAGTTCTAAGGTGCAAAATGTTAAAAAGAAATAAAATAAAACAAAATAGAGATCTACTCTTGCTTCCTGGGTGGTTTTTCCCCACTAACTGTGATGGGACATGTATTTTTTGGTACTCCATGGAATCCTAGAAAAGAGGAACAAACATGGAAAATGGTCTCATGTGGCTGGAATTATTGTCAGTTGAATGAATGAGTTTAAATTAATTTCTGGCTGAGAATAAATGGTTCATTGATCTTCAAATGTGACTGAAAATCCACTCAGAAGAAAGAGTGATACTGAATGCACAACAGAAAGCTAGGGGCTTGCATTAACCTGTCAACACTTTAAAATGCTTTAGATGGCTGAAGTCATTTGGATGAGTAAGACATTTCCAGTCTTCCCTAAGTCAAACCTCTCTAAAGGAAGTGTAAGACCAACCACGAGCTACGTGGTCCTCCAGCAAGATCACTGAAAATAGTTTGACCTCTGTTTTTTAATTATTCTCTGCTTTTTGATTCAACCTGAATGTAGGGCAGCAACCTCTGCCACAGCACCCTGATGTATTTTTAGTACTGAGGCACAACTCAGAAGACCTTAATGCTTTTAATAAATGACCCCGATGTGTCTGTGCAACTCACAGTCTGTGATGGATCAGTATTTCTACAGCCCTCAGCCTGGCTCCTGAGCCTCCAGGGGCTGGCTGGCCAATATTTCAGTTTCTATACATACTCCATATATATATTTCTACCTTCCATACAGTTGTTCATGCTTTCCACAGTTATTTGTGTCGTGTGGTGCTCAGAGGTATTGGCTGTGAGTTCCTTAGCAGGGACTCAGGCCTGTCAATCCATTGCACTTTTCACAGTAAAGAAGCGATGCTTTATAGAATGCCTTGATCTTACATAACATATTTTTTTTCTTAAATTGGCACAACTCTTCCCATCAGAAGAGGAGTCAGGAAAAGAGACAGTGAGGAAACAGAGATTTCATTGCTTTAAAGTCCTGAGCTTTGAAGCATGACTTTCTGTTAGATACTATCCAGAAAGGCAAGAATTATGTTTGGAGAATTCTAGTAATACTTTTAAATTCCAGCCAACCTGGCATTAAACACACTCTGGATTTTTTTTTTTTTTTAATTATATTGATANTGACATAGTAGCCAAAGGAAAAAAAAAAAAAAAATCCTGCCTTAGGCCACATTTTCTAAACCATAAACCACAGATGCAAGTGCAGATATGATGCTTTTAGTAAATTGACAGAGGGAGCTGTACGAGTGGTTAAGATGATTCATACTATTCCTCCTGGCAGCGTCCCAACTCTTCTCTCAGTCAGTTTTGGTGTTCCCTTATCGGGAGGTACAGCACTGTTAGAAAACAGCATTTTGGGGCTAAAGCAACTCCTCTGTTGTAATAGCCCTACAGCACTGACAAATTTTTAGCTCCCTTTAATAGGGAAGCTCCCCAGGCACACCAGCTAAAGCCTAAGTGCTGCTTGTGAATCATCTTGTGCATCACATCATGTGTGCATCACATCATCTTCATTTCTGAATCTTCGCTCTAAATTGACATTTTGGTTTTCCTTATGTCCCTACTCTTTAGCTGTTAGCACCAAAATTCAGTGATTTTTGCCAGGCTGCGGAGAAATATGCTTCTAGTACTTTACTGTCACTTTTTTCTACTCTATTTCTGCAGTTTCTCTCTTGCCCAAGTACAGTGTCTTTCTACTGTGCTTACATTGGCAGAGATTAACTTGCCTTCTGTGTGTCCTCCCTTTTGACCCCCTGGCTTACCAATGCTGCCTATATGTTGACTTCCATTTTGGTTTAAGTCTAAAGATGGATCTGCTGGCCTGCTTGTTATGCAAACTCAGGCCTGGTTTGCAAGAAGTCTTCAATTTAAGTGCAGGCCCCAACCAGCACACCAGCCCACTGACAGTCCTGTAAAAGTGTGGGAGCTGGGAGTGTTGTGCTCCCATCCACACCCTGCTGCTCCCATCCCATGGCAAGACCCTCACCATGACCTGTGCTTGGCATCCTAGGCTGAGAAGCAGGTCCCTCTTCCATGGGAAACATTTCTGAACAGATTTTCTGCTTAATGGTATTTATGGTAGGTGGATCTGTTACCCCAGAAGAGATGGTGCTCTATTGGCAGCAGAAAAGGCTTTCCATTGCTTGCAGAAGTACCTGCCCAGGGGCTGGAATATTTGCTCTCTACACCAACAATCCCAGAGACAGCCCCTGCTTTCTAGGAGAGCCCAGAAGTCACCAGGCTGCCACACAGTATGGCACAACACAGTTCTGCTGGCACCAAACACCCTGCTGAAAGAAGATGAGATGTAGAGGGCAAAAGCTGACAGGATGGTGCTGGGGTCTTTAGCTTGGTGAGAGGAACATCCCTGGGAAGGGAGAGCCCCAGGCCCTGCTGCTTGCTCATGTTGTTTATTCATTTTATTTGCAAGAGCAGACCCACTGAGACTCAAAGTCTTCCTAAAGTGGGCTGAGGGAGGGCTCCACGGGTAACCACAGAGCCTGAGCTCAGCCGTTCACTGCCAGCGCTGCCTAAGAGCAGTGAGTTGTCAGATCCCTCAGAGTAACGCATATCTCAAAAATAGCAACATTCACCCCAAATGTAAAGTCTTTCCTGCTCTCTAGAAAATAAGCCTCCATTTCTGTCCATGTGAGTCTTCCCCAAAATCCCCTTCTAACTGCAGGAGACAGTTCTGCTCCTCAGGTACTTCCCTCTAATCATTATCCTTGCTTTACATGTCAAAATAGGGAAACAAAAGCCCTAATACCAGAGTTGTTGTTCATGTACAATAAGTTTACAAATGCATGTGGAAGGCACTGCCAGTCAGCCAGCTTGACTTGCCAAAAGGCAGAGCTGCCTGGGCTTGCTAGGAGGCAGAGCTGCTGCCTTGCTGCCAGCACGCTGCCCCAGGAGTGCTCCTGGAGTCCACGGCAGGCCATGAGCCATGCAGCAGGGCAGATCTGCCCAGCCAGGGCTGTGCGTGCCTGCCTGCAAGATATCAGTCACTGAAGAGCATCCGTCAGGAGAAGACGAGCACAAGCGTGTTTGGCATAGGTAGGACAAATGGCAATGCAGGGAATGCAAAGGGGAAAAAAAGTGGGAATGGGATGCTAAGAGCTGGCAGAGGACAAGTCTTGGGCAGATGAGAAACTAGATTTTATGGGGAACATCCCTGGGGAGAGTCTGGCATTAGTTCTTTTTGTATTTCAACATCTCTCTTCTTTATTCTGACTCTGTGATTTTTCACACCCCTGTAGCAGATGGGCATCTGGTTACATCTCTTACTGACACAACCCCTTGTGCCATAACAGCTTCACCCTTCTAGCCTTCAGCCTTCGGTGCGGGAAAGTATAGCTTAATAATGGTGGTCATAAAGAAAAAAAGACTTTTTAGAGGCTGCTAATTCCATGGCTCAATGTCGTCTGCTAGCCTACATGAAACAGGAATTTTTGGTGAGTTGACAGGTGTGTTACTGAAAAACGGCTGCATTTATTCTCTTCTTCAAACAGTCCTTTTAAGTGTCTTTTTTATTCTTAGGATGTGAAGTTACTTTAACAGCAGAAAGACAGTTGCAATTCACACTTCTACTAACTTTGTTAGATACTGAGCTGCAATGCCTTCAGCCCAGTAATCTTTGTGGAGCTCAGTCCTTTCCAGGAGTCAGTATATGTCTAACTGTAATGTCTACAGTGCTCTAGCTTTTAGAAAAACACATTGGCAAAGAGGCAAAGCTAATGTTTAGGAAATATCAGAAGAAATGAGAAATTAAATTAAGCTCTAAAACCAGATGTTCGTTCCAGCATAGCAGGCTTTCTGAATTCATTCTGCAAGATCAGTATTTTCAGATTTGCTGAATTTCCAAAGGCAATATTTTCAACTGGAAAGGTTTTTAGCCTGGGTGAGAGCGTGAGAAACATCAAGGAAGATGCTCAGGAGCCAAAGAAGGGTTTTCCAAAGCAGTATATTGGAACATCTCTTGTTGTTTTAGCTCCAAAAATCAATTAGTTCTACAGGACACCTAACACACAATGCCTCATCTTTCCTCTGTAATTCAGCTTCTGAAGATGTTTGCCTCCTCTCTCTGCATCGTCAGTGGTCAGTTTATCTCTGCTAGCCCTCACTTCCCCAGGCAAGCCACACTTCTGTCTGTCAGGTACTCCAAGGGACTGCTAAGATGCACTTTTAAAGGGAGTGATTTGTCACATATCTCTGGGGAGAGGAAAATCCCTGAATGCATTTAATTCACTGTGCCACTGTTCTTGGTTAAATACAGAAGTACCTTCTCTTTAGAAATTCCTCAGAGTTGTACAAGTTTTTACAGAGTAAGAGCCACTGACAGCATTGCTGAATTTGTGACAGGCATGCAGATATGTGGCTGCTTATTTCTGTCATCTTATTTCTGTTTATCATAAGCTCCTGAAATAAGTGTTAATGGAACACATCCCACACAGAAGATACTGCACAAAATAGAGCTGTAAAATTTTGTTGAAGAAAATGAAAAAGGAGACTTTTGAAAATCTTGAAATTGGCATCATTTTATGTCTTTTTGTAACCTGGTTAAGCACCCATCAGATTAAACGGAAATCTTGCTGCACAGCTGTTGATTTGAGGTAAGATGGTGCTTGGTAAAGAGCATTTAGACTGGTCCATACGTAACTAGTTGCCACTGCTTTCTGTGAACACAGTACACACATCTGACGAACCTTCCTGATTGTCTTTTCAGTACTTGTTACCCCTTACTTTCACAGTATGGCGGGCGAGCATTTCTGCAGTAACATTTAAACTCTCCTGGAAGTTGTGCTTCCATATGCAATATGTCACTGTCACCACTCACACACAGCAACCATATTCCCTCCAAGAAACTGAATGTGCAAACCATAGCCAACTTAGCCTGAAGAATGCAAAATGGTCCATCATTTTGAAAGATGCTTTAAAAGCACAAGGATAACAATGTTCCTCATTCCTCTGCCCCAGCAATTTCTTTAGCATAAATTGGTCTTCTACAAAACCATACTTTGTCAACTTAAACTGGAAATATTAAAGCTCTTCCAAGGTAAATTAAGTTAGTAGACCAGTGTTTCATCTTGCTTGCATATGTGGAGATTCCTAGCTGAAAGAGGTATTTTAGACACCCAGAATGTTGACACTGTCTTCAGCCTTGGGGCTGGTTAATGCAGATTAATAGTGGACCTTGCAGTTCTCCCACGATTCTCCTCTATAAGGAGAATGGAGAGCGGTGAGCAATCTGTTGGGCAGTAAGCACGTATGCTCACTGGCACACCTCTTCTTGCTCCAAGAAGAGGAAACTCAGCCATACCTCAGGTGGAAGCTCACAAAAACCTCTTTATTGCCTGTACCCTCACTGTTATGGTGTTTGTTTAGGATACTTTCAAACATCTTTGGAATTGTTTATGTAAGTTAACATTTCTTTACTTAACTGAAGGTTATCTATGACAAGAATTCACAAAAAAAAATGTGATCTTGTCAGGTACTATACTGATATTAAAGGAAAACTCTAACTTTTGCACAGTTACCCAAATAAATGCAAATATCTCACATAGAAGCATGCTAAACCAACACAGATTAGTTATCAGGGCACGTAGTCTAAAGTTAGCATGTCATGAATCGCCACTGCCTTTGCTTTATTGATAGCCCTTTTGTTGCCTATTGAATGTGTGGGATGAAGCAAGAAACCCCAGGCTACAAAACCGTAGGATCATGTAAGGAAAAGTATATTATAATATATATTTCCAGTGGGAAAGAGAAGGTGTGTAGGCAGCTCTCAGTCTGATACTTGTCAATCTTCGCCTGCAATGGGAACTTGTAGGAATGTAAAATCATTACAGCCCTCCCAATGAGTTAAGGGGATGATGGAAGCAGTGCACTGTAACAGGCACATGCGGCGCATCCTAGACTCTCTAACAAGCAGAGTTCTTGTGTGAGTGTTTGCATATGTTCCGATGTGCCACTAGCGTATGTGATTTTAGGTTTTCAGAACATAAACATAATAGGTTAAAGTGAGATATAAAAAAGCTAATAAATATGTTGTTCTAAATATAAGCACTTTTAGGGAGGTGTTATAATTTCCTGTCTATCTGCACACAGTCTGGACCTGACCTAGTTAGCTAATTTTCATCTTCTGGAGAAACAGCAATTTTAAATGCACACAAATCCTCATTTGTCCATTTCTTGTTTATCTTGAAAAATATCTCCTGAGTTGAGAGCATGGTTATTCCAGGACTGGTTGGAGCCCTGAGGATGTACATTTCTGAGAAATGGCACGGCTGATTTCCCAGTCTCCTCACTTCATGTGCTTCATTTCCTCTTCAGGGCTCTATTCTTCCCGAGAAAGCCTAACAGTAGCTCCACTTTCCTCTGCTGTTTGGGCAGAGGCTTGACAGCACAGCCTTGGGCCCAACAACACACGGCGCCTTTGCAGTCACAGCACTGCCCCATGTTCACATGACTTGTAGCAATGGCAGGATAACAAGACCAGTCCAATGCTCCCTGTCCACCAAAAAACCAACCAATGTTCATTTGCTGCACTTTAAAGCAGGGAGGTGGCAGCAAGAGACCTGCCAGCAGTGAGGGCCCACCAGCGAGAGGTGCTCATGCTGGTGCACAGGGCTGGTGACATCCCCGTTTCTTGTCATTGCTGCTGTTCTCGGCCCAGTTTGTTTGCAATTTATGCCTTGCTGAGGTGTCCCAGGAAGTCCATATTTCACAGAACTGCTTCCCTCTGTCATCACTGTGGCTCAGGGAGCCAAGACTGCATTAGTTACAGTCTCTTGCAATTTTTAAGCTTTTCTTAGGAACACTGGGGACAAGAACCTGTTTTAAAACCAGACAAAACAGAACTTGATGTTTTGAGATCAGAATTGCTGTTGTTAGATAAAAGACCCTTCAGAGACCCTTTGGCAATGCATGCTTTAGGAGGAGCAGATACCTTTCAAAAGGAGAAGCTCATGACTTTCAGAAGATCAGCCCCTCCTAAGACATGTTTTGATGAAAATCCCGCAAACTCTGGCCGTACACTGTACAGAGCATTGGTTAGTGATAGGGACAGGATGGCTTACAGACTGAGAGTATTTGTTCTACCACGTGCTTGACCAGAAAGCTAATGCAATTGTCAAATGTACATATTTACTTGCTTTTCTGCTTTTTAACTAAAAATTACCAATACAATGATTACTCCTCATTAAAAAGATTCTATATCCAGCATGACAAATACATGCCAGCACTTCAGTCTGGTATGATTTACAGTGGCTGAGTTTTATAGCCATGAATAACTGGTGTGTTGACAGACCTTCAGCTCACACTACGATGCTACAGGCATGCTGAACCAGAATAGATTCTCTGTGTAAGTACATGTAATACGCACAAAAGAACACACTGGCGTGTTTAATGAAGACTGAAACTAAGTTTCTGTACTTCTAAGGCTTAGTCCAGGCAACAAGTCCTTTTCATGTCTCAAGGGAAAATCCTTACTAATTTTGCTCCTCTCTGATACCTGAATTAATGACTGTCATCTGCAGCACTGTGAAGGAAAGAAAATCTCTCTCCTATTAACACAACACACTTTGTACTTGTAAGAGAGAGGATGAAAGAGACCATTTATCACAGAGGTTAATATATTTGAATAGAGCTGCATTGCCTACTGAGAGGTGGATGCTGACCGTTTGACTGAATGCTTGTACGCTCTGCAGAACCTGGAAATAAGCATTCTGCTTGTCTTAAAGGGCTCTGCAACAGAATTTGTATCAATACTGTGCTTCTGTGGAAATCAGATTATTCTAACTGCATGTATGAGCTTCATCCTGTCGGGCAATGGGCATCCCCTTTGATTAAGATTTCTACATTTCTTTGGTTTTCATTTATTGTAAGCTGGAATGAAATGGCTTATTAGNAAAAAAAAAAAAAAAAAAAAAAAAAAAAAAAAAAAAGTTAGGAAATTTCCTGCACTTTTGAATCATACTGTTGAATAATATGATTTAGTCTGGACATAAAGTGAGGTTTTCAGATATGTTTCTTTGCTCAAAANCTGTTAAAAAAAAAAGGGAGACCAAAAAAAAAAAAAAAAAAAAAAAAAAAAAAAGCCCATTCTTTATTTGTAGACTGTGCTTCAGCCATAGTGGACGCTATAAAATTTCTAGTGGCATCCACTAGTAGATTTCACAGTTTTTCATGATGGGGTCATTATTTGGTGCTTTATTCTACAAAGTTATTCAGAAGTATCCAAAGTAATTTCCAGTACCTGAAGGGGGGCTACAGGAGAGCTGGGGAGGGACTCTTTAGAAGGGTGTGGAGCGATAGGACAAGGGGTAATGGCCACAAACTGGAAAAGGGGAGATTTAGGCTAGATATTAGGAAGAAATTTTTTCCTGTGAGGGTGGTGAGACACTGGAACAGGTTGCCCAGAGAGGCTGTGGATGCCCCCTCCCTGGCCGTGTTCAGGTCCAGGCTGGATGGGGCTCTGAGCAACCTGGTCTGGTGGGAGGTGTCCCTGCCCATGGTGGGGGGGTTGGAACTAGGTGATCTTTAAGGTCCCTTCCAACCCAAACTATTCTATGATTCTATCATTCTATGATAATTTAATTCTTCATAGAGGAAAGGTGAAAAGAAGGAGTCTCAAAGGAGAAATTTATAGTGTAATAAACCAAATTTACAGAATGTCCAGAGAAGAGCTTTGGAAATGACTTCTCAGCCTGCCTTGTGTTTAGTTGGATGTGCCACGTAAAGATCTCTGGGTTAATTCTTTGGATACCACAAGCAACGCGTATCACAGCTCCACTGCTTTCTTACTTTTGAGACCTAAGCTAAGAAGCATAGAGCTAGATTAGATATTTCTATACAGTATTCATTACACCATCTGAAAAGCTTGGTTGTTTGAGTTTATCAAAAAATTAGAGCTGTTTGTTGATAAAATGCATACAAGGACCCCTACTATGGGGAAAATATCTTCTAACACCATATATCTCCTTAATTTAGCAAACAAAACAAGAAATCTCAGTAAGTACAAGTCTGGAACTTAAGAACTGAAACTGGTAAACGGTTGAGCATAACTACTTATTGCAAGATCTCAAAAGGGAGGAGAAGAAATAACCAAAGAGCAGAAAGGCAAACAGGAAACTTGTTCGAAATAGCAATTCAGACTACAAATGCGCACCTTGGCTTAAGATACGCTTCCTTCTGTACGTAAATAAGATTTTGGACACCTCTAAAGCAGCTGTCACTAAAATATTGCTGGGTGTTTTGACAGCCAAGTTTATCTGGAAAAGAAAAAACAATATAAACTTACTCAGAAATGAATAATTCAAAAGAATGGTGAGAACCGAATATTTAGTGAAATAAAACAAAACAAAAAAATTCATGGGTAAGCAAGAGATATAAAGATGGAAAATACTTAAATATTCTTCTGAACACTTTGTATATTTCTACTGAAAGCTCTAAAAACTTAGAATCATAGAATCATAAAATATTTTGAGTTAGAAGGGACCTTTAAAGCCCATCTAGGCCAACTCCCCTGCAGTGAACAGGGACAGCTACAGCTGGATCAGGGTGCTCAGAGCCCTGTCCAGCCTGACCTTGAGAGTCTCCAGGGATGGAGCATCCACCACCTCTCTGGGCAACCTGTGCCAGTGCTTCACCACTCTTATTGTAAAAAACTTTTTCCTTATATCCGGCCTAAATCTCCCCTCTCTCATTTTGAAGCCATTTCCCCATGTCCTACCACAACAGGCCCTGCTAAAGAGTCTGTCCCCTTCTTTCTTGCAGCCCCCCTTTAGATACTGAAAGGCCGCTATCAGGTCTCCCTGGAGCCTTCTCTTCTCCAGGCTGAACAGCCCCAACTCTCTCAGTCTGTCCTCACAGCGGAGGTGTTCCATCCACAATTAAATAGATTAATCAAAGCAAGTAACTAGTCCCCAACATAAATGGATTACTTTTTCTCAGATTGAACAAAATGTATTGGGTTATTCATCAAAAATATGTTGTTTTTGAGGAGAGAGTTCTTTTACCAAAAAAATCTTGCTTAACCAAAACTGTGTGGACTGTGCAGGATGTCTGTTGACCATACTGCACATACAGATAGGGGTCACAAGAGGTTCCTCCAAAATAAATTTAGCTCTCTCTGAAATAACTTATCTACATTGACCTACATTGCAACAGACACAGTCCTTCCTCGCTGCATCCAGCAGATCTTGAGAGGAGGAACACAGACCTATAGCACAGCCCTTGAAGTAGCAGGCTTTATTGTGGCGTCACAATTTCTTTAGCATTCATCACAGACCAATTAGAGAGGGTGATAAAGACAGTATTGGAGTCCAAAGCCACTTTTAGAATGGAAAAAAAAAAAAAAAAAACAGGAAAGAAAAAGTATGTAAAGTAGTATTTTAAATGGATGCATCTATTTATGGCTGATGTTTTCATACAAATGGTTTTGTGGTATTAAATTCAGACGGTGTAGCAGGAGCTTTAATTCGCTTCAGTTCTGGTCTAATAGGTATTGAGACACCAGGGGATTCTGTAATACTGAACTCAAAGCTGTTCCGACAAACCTTTGTACTCATAATAACAAGAGCTAGTGTGAGCTTATACAATTTAAAACTAATTGCCCGGCCAACATCCTCATTACCATATTGATGCAGTTCATAAATCAAAGCCCTGCCTATTCAAGCTGTTTACCAGCCTTGGATTAAGCAGCATTTCAACAGAGAAATGTAGCATGTTGCCAAAACACTGCAAAAACTTTAAAAGACTGATAGTGGTACAAACGTGGGGAGCTGAAATGCCGCAAACTGATTTAATACGCATGGCACTGGAGAACTCGTTCCTGTTTGTTTTCTGAGAATGTTCTGATTTAGCCTTAAAACTTTCCATAATAACATACTGCGGTACAGATACAGGTCCTCACACAGAAGGGAGCTGCTGGCAGTTTTGATCAATTTGGCTTCCTACAGGAGCTTCTATTCTTAACCAGGAGGCTCATACATATACATACACTACATTTTTTTTTTTTTTCAATAGAGCATTTATGCCAGCTGAATTTAGTTACCAAAATTAGATGCTTGAAGTTAAATTTTTGTAACAGCCTACTAAAAAAGCTGAAGGTGTAATCCATTTGCCTCAATAAGTGCATGCCCACCAGTGCCCTTTGAGGCACCTTGCTGTCCTACCATATCCACACGTTAGACGCTGCGTGATACTTAAGTATTAGGAACCGCCCAGCCCTGTGACCAGGATTAATAAATTCGAACAGGGTTAGCAGCTGCCACATGGATGCTGCCAGCTCCCTGCGCTTGTTGGCCCACAACGGGCTAGGACTTTCTGCAGGTGCCTGAGCCTAGTACTATCCAAAACCAGTGTCTTATGAGTTATTTTTCTGTTTATACTTTGTTCAGAAAATATGAAGTGAGATTTATACTTGCTATGGTTTCTTGTGAGCTGAGTGCACTGCATCTTGCTTCTGAGGAGCCTCCCACCTTGTGTTCAGCTTGGCACAGCCAAGGTTTGCAGGGACAGAGAGCTGAAGCAAGAGTCAGGGCCTGGAAAGGACTGAAGATCCTGCTATAAGGGGAGTTTAAAGCAAAAGTAGGGCACTGAAGAGTTATTGAGTTGTTGAGGGAAGCCATTAAATTCTGGGAAAAGCAAAGGCAGAGGGGATTGGTTTGGTTAAGGTCATTCGCTTATCCTGATTAAAGAGAACCCAGAGTGTTCTCTTTGCAAGCGAAAAAAGAGTGGACATTTCCAAAGAAGTGCAACTCCTCTATAAATAGAATTAGTAAGAGGAGGTCAGCTGAGGATGGCTGTTGAAACCTCTGTCTCCAGTTCTTTGTGTAAACTCAGTTGTAATATTTCCTTCAATCATGACGATTAGTAAAGCAAACAAAACAATTTTTATGGATGGAGGATGAAATGTGACTAAGACATGCCTTTGTGTGATAAAAATATCCCTTTGACTCCTGTTTAGACCTTTCCTGCTACCTGTGTGGTCACAATGGACACAAACTTTCAACGTTTTATACACAGGCATTGGATGATAATAAGTGAAATTAATATGAACAGATATCTTCTCATTTGCACCAAAGGCAATGATATATTTTCCTTTTTCAAAGAAGTTAGTAACTGTACAGAACTCTATTTCCTTCATTACAGAATTATGAACTGCACAACAAACACAGATCTGTACCAGCCTCTGCCCCTATAAAACAAGAAAGTAACGTCCATTTTCCAGTGTCTTTTGCTGCTGGTGGACCTTACAGGTCCAGCAGCGATTTCTCATAGGGAAAAATGCAATTTTTGAAGCCAACCAAAGTATATCTGTTTGCAGGCTGCTGTGAAGGACAATTTTGTACTTATATACAATTCTCAATAGACAAGAGCTAAGTAAGGAAAAAAAAAAAAAAAACACACAGAAACAAGCTGCTTGTTATTTAGCTAACCTGTAGAGTGAGAAGTGGTTGTCTTATGTCTTTTCTCTTTCATCTGCTTAAAAAGAAATGCAGAGATGTGAATATGACCCTTAAGTAATTCACCTCAATGAAGATATCCTCCAGCATGAGAAAACTATTTCTTCCTGCCTCTTTCCTCTTATGCAAAATGAAGATTAATTTCCAGCCAGTCTACTGAGCATCCCTTGAACATATGTGATGGAATTCACTTTACAGGCTGAAGAAACTGCTAGTACTTAAACTGTAGGGAGAAGCAGCTCAGACCTGTGTGACTTTGCTTGCAGAAAGGCTGTTTCCTGACTTTGGTTTGGAGTGGCTGCTTAAATGAAGAGCTAGGGTTTTACCAATGCCAAAAACCTCCACCTGAAGGGAGACAGCATTTTTTTTCCCCTGTGTGGTTTATTCAGTGTTACTTTTAATGTATTTATTAGGTGTTGGTTCATTTTGGGGCCTTTGCTTATGAACAGTGTCTGCGTATGACTGGCTGCCTTCCCTGTGTCGTGTGGATTGCACTGGTCATACAAAAACAAAGCTGAAGTGTAAGGCAGTATGTAATTTTTTTTTCTAGTTTTTATTGAATAACATAGATTATAGATAAATGCATATGCACACACACACCTTTCACCCCTTCTTTGCCATGAGTATTAGGATTTTCAGCAACTTCACATCAGGTATCATTTTTCAAGTAGTTCAGATTGCAATCTTAAATCCCTTGAAATTACCTTCTAAAAGCATGTAGTCAAACAACCTCAGGCCAACATCTCATCAGGAGCTTGATGCTGCATTTCATAGGTGCAAGACAAAATACTTGAGGCAGTGTAGCGAATAAAAAAGTAACAAATTGAATGCAATGCTAAAAGAAGCCTATTGGCAGAAGGAAGGCCAGATCTTACTCTTTACAGAACTTTCATTCATGCACTGAGAAAATTGCTGAGTCCATTTCGTGGCTGAGACCAAAGCACAATTCAGTCAGACACTGCCAGAGTGTTATCACCTTGGCTGGATTAAACCCAACCTCAGGCTCAGCTAATTGCAAAAAATGTGTCAACGATTCCTGCCAGAGCAGACTCCTTCCCTCGTGTATGTTGGAAGGTCTAGCTGACATAAGTGCATCCGTGAAGATGGTGGCTGGAAAGCAGGACAGCTCTAACCGGTGCTTGCATCTGAGACAAAGAGGAATGTAGGCCCAGCTACGTCAGCAAAATGTCTCCTTATCATTGTAGTTTATTGAATTTGAGAAGATATTTTGCTTTTTTGGCAATGCAAAATGAGCTTCTGTCACAGTGGAGGTGGGGACAGACAAGGAAAGTCTTGGTGGTGCAGCTGTCCGGGGATCATAAACACTTCCAAGCTGAGACAAGCCTCACTGCAGTGTCACACACATCAGTTCCTGTAAAATGGATGCCTCGATATGCGCCTTCATTCACTGAGTGACTCATTCATAAATACACCAAATTCTTTGCAGACTAAAATGCTGCTTACCTTCCATGACAGCAATCAGGTGCGTGAGGTGTAAGAGGAACCAGCATCTACGGGCTGTCTCCCTAACTCACTGAAATGAGTCAGGAGGGATGAAGATTTGGCAGAAATTGTGAAGTGCCTCTGGATGCTTCGAGGTGAAAGATGTAACCTGCAGCTACCGGCAGGCAGGAGCCATTTCACCAGTAGAAGGATATTGCAGGTTTTGCATTTTTGCTGTTTGCTCTAATCAAAGCAAGACAGAAAAAGACATTAAAAATTATAGTGTAGCTCGGCAGTCTTCTCACTCCAGATTTCCAATGGCAATTCATCCCCTCCCTTTGCAGGCTAGATTTGCAAATAACTGATTTATATTAACACCGGGAAACTCGCATGTCCAGAAGCCTACACTACAGCTCCATTTTGCAGCACATGCAACATTCTGTCTGCAAGCCACGATCCTGCTGATACATACAAAAGGGAAGACTTGTGGAGTCCTGGCAGCAAATATAGGTCTTGAAGAAACAGACAAACACAATTAGACTTTGCAAAGTGACACACAAAGCTAATTTTGGTATTCTTTCATTTTGCTTGGAAGTACTACATCAAAAAGCATTTCATAGTCTCCCTTTTCAAAACCCAACAGCATCCAGAGCAGAGTGTGTGCACTGGGAACCAGGTGCTCCAGGTGATAAAGCAAAGCACAATGTTGGGGTCCGGCATAATGCGAAGAATGAGGTCACGTTGTATTCTTAGAAGTGCCTGGTGTTCCTCTGAAGCATGCTCTTGCTTTCTTTTTATTTTTTTCCCCCTCTCTTTTTTTTTTTTTTCCCCTCTGTCTTTTTCTGTGAATAATTTGGCCAGTGCTTGCAGAAGGTTGTTGTAGCCCCAGGGATTCTCACACATACTTCTGTTGACAGAGTTCTTGTGCAGCAAGCAAGCTGAAATGCCTTTTGTTAAGGATCTGCTTGTTTCTTTTTCTGTTCTGCCCCAAAGCTTGGAGGATCTTTTGGCTACTGGATTCCTGTTGTTACGCTCATGGAAACTAATTGAATTGAAAAATATGAGGTTACCTTGCAAAACAGGTAAAATTATCATCAAGAAAAGAAAACCCTGATCTAATTTGCTGTTAGTCTGTATGTTTCACATTCTCTTGGCTTGTTTAATTTTTCAGGGGAAGATTTTTTAAGTCAATGGAAAATATCAAAGTCATTGTGAAAGGCAAACAAATGCATTAGGGCTGAAGGGTAAAAACTCTTTATTTTGGGTGAGTTCCCAAAACTCACTTTCATTCCAGCCTAGATCAGGACTTGATATGCTGGTTTAGTTTGGCAGTTCACGTTTAAATTGACTTCTAAAAAGGAACAGAATTCCACACCTTCACATGCTCTGCAATGCTAAAATGCACAATGGATATTGAAATGCACTAATTTAATCAGTGTTTGCAAAGTCAGTTTAGCTGACCTGCTGTTACAGAAACCTTACGAAAGAAAGCATAGTCATTTCCCCAGAAAGCAATTCTCCTTGTATTGACTCAGGAAAATATAAATGAGCGAAATCCTCTTATTTAATGGTTAAGCCTAATATGTGCTTTTTGTGTGATCTTTATGCAAAGCCTGGTAACTTTTAATACAAGTTTTGGTTATCTAGGCAAAGGAGGATCAAGCCAATAGAGCATGATACACAAAAATGTTATCTGTGAGTCTGCACAGATATCTCTGCTTGTACCAGACTGTGAGAAAACTTTCTTTCTGCATAATTTCACTAGCTGTACCTCGTATCTATATTAATCCATTGCTGACTGGTAAGACGCTTTCCTTAGAAAATAAAATTCAGTTTGTGTGCTAAATTCATGTGTGTAAAAAGCTGAAGCTGATTGAATATTACACTCAGATATGGATTTCACATTCTACCTTAAAAAAAAAATCTTGTGTCTGCATTATCCAACATCTTAACCTATACTAGTGACCACGGGTACAGCTAATGCTGCAGGGTATACTGAGAATCGCATTGCAGATGAAAGTCACTTTCCCTGCCTATAAAGCCCTGAAGATGTTTTTCAGTAATATTATTATTTTTTCAGAACATTTAAGTGTATACATTAATAACTGTAGTGATAATTATATTATTTTGTAGGTCTGTGTTACAGGGCTTTGGTACAGATGTACAGATTTAGCTCCAAATGTTCAGACCTCTCTGATTTACACATTCTGCTATGGGCAGGATTTCCATTCCACAGTTCTGCCAAAAATGTTCCATTTTTAGGAGATTTAAATGTCTATGTGTAACTTTTTATAAAATATGGAATTTGATGTTTTGTATATGGGTGGTGTTTTTTTTCCAGTCACTGCTAAATCAAGTAAAGAGAGATGTTCACAGGATGTGTGGGTAAACCCGCACTCTCTTCTTACTACTTCCTCTTCAGAGATTTCTTGCCACACTTGTGCAAAACCAGCCTGCTCCTGCATGCTTTCTTTGTCCCAGTCTCACCATAGGAAAAGTAAAAATGAGTCCAATGGAGTAAGCAAACCTAATAAAAGGCAGAACTTTTTCATGCCCTTTGTAATTAAACTGTAGAAATTACAGCTTCACACCACATCCTTTAAAACTGGAAATCATTTGAGATAAAGAATTTAGGAAAATGTAAAAAGAATTTGCTTACCCCATGCTAGTCTACTGCAGAATTTTTGTAGCTTCTTCTGGACCATTTTACCCCATATTTTCAGTCTGTTCCTAGGAACACCGAGTGTGTTCCTGCAGGTGTCTTACAGCAGGGCCTACTCAGCAGCACTACCAGAACTAGAGGGAACAAAGATGGGCAGTTTCTGCCAGAAAAGGACAAGTGACAACAGGGAGGAGTGAAGACACGAAGGAGACTCTAGGTGGGCGAACGGGAGACCTGAGGATTTTTAATTCTGGAGCTATCAGTGTACGAGGAATGCAGGCAGAAAGCCACCAGCAGTCATGGCCGATGGACACACTCTTGTCTTCGCACCTGATGGCAGCAGGCTGGTGGTGGCAAAGCAGCCAAAGCTCTTTTGATGCCTTCTGGTTTGTCTTCTAGAAACAGGACATCTCCTTTGCCTGTCCCTGGCTCTGCAGGGTGAGAGTGTGGGTGCTAGCAGCGTGCCTTCCAGCAGGGCACGGCATGCTAGGGGCTGGAGAACAGCAGCAATGGCTCAGATAATCCTCAATAGTCACCTGAAATGGCAGGGGGCTTTCTCATCGTGCTTAAAATAGTATGTGAAATGTTAGTTGCCCCAGTCATTCCCTACAAAGAACATGTTTTCTTTTTCTGAGGCATTGTGCTCAATTACTTCACATAATATCAGGGAGAACCAGGGATGTTCAGCACTTCTGAAAGTGAACTCACTTCTATTTAGATGGCCATCTTGAAGCTTCTGAAAAAATGAGGCCTACAAGTGCAGGTTTGTCATTTACATGCAGACATTGCAATCTGCTATTAGGGCACAAAACAGACATGGGTGAGATTCTTATTGCCTTTATCCGCCCATCTAGAAGTTGAGTGACTGGTGTAGCCCCCCTTCATAGTTCTGGATAAAACGGACGTGCTAGGATGGAGAGATCCCCTGCCAAAATAGGTATCCAAGATAAGAGGGAGCATTTACCTTCAGGAAGCATTTTCCTCCCTCCACTGCCTCCAGCAGGAGGCCAGACAACCTACAATAATGCCTGGCTTTTACATAGCTAACAATAGCTGGAAGAAAGGCTGCCCTAATTGTGCATGCCTGCGTGCTCACACCTTTTACAGCTGAATTTCAAATGGCAAAGGTAATACACAATGAATCCAACTTTTCTATATACACACAATATTCCTTCTGTTAGTCAAAGTTTGTCTATAAAACTAAAATACATACTAACCAGTAATAAAATTTGCCTAGCAGTTATGCTTTGCTTAGCTTATGGCACATGCAGTGACAGGCATGTCACATGCCAGCATCTTACTCTGCTTGCTTCCCACTTTGACAATCACAGAGCTGCCTTCTGACAAGTCTTCCCATCAGTGACAGGCTTGCCACACACATCAAAGGCGTAAGCTTCTCCTCTTGTTTTGGAAAGCTTCTGTTCTGCTTTGCTGTCTTGCAGATGGAGTACTGAAACAATCATTAAAATAAATACTATCAATATTCAATCTGTCACAAAAAGAAAATTACACATATGAGTCAATGTAGCTCTGTAAGTGATGCAAGAATTGTTCCTCAGGTGTTCCTGTCTTATTGTGCGTTGGAGGCCCACGGGCTAGAGGCAAGCCCAGAAGTTAAGGCTGATTTAAACCTGACACGGCCAGCTCTGGCGTAGAACTGAAGCTCTGTATTCTTAGCCTTCTCTTTTTGCTTTGCAAATTTATTGGAAATGGACAGGTGCTGCACTGCACTGTCAATTCAGAGAGGCCTAGTGACAGAAAATGCTACCGATAGTGAAATGTTCTTTCTTTTCTGTCATCTCCTTTGGTTCCTTCCTCTTCCTTATCACATTTCAGTAGCTTTATCAGAACAGTGTAGAAGTTCTCAATAATTAAACAGGCAGTGAAAATACTGTGAATAAAGGCATGTTTTGGTAGCAAGCATACATCTAACATCAGAGTGAGTGACTCTGATCCATTGTGTCAATAATCAATGTAACGTCAATATTAAAAATAATAATAAAAATAATAAAAAAAAAAACATTTCTGCATTTGCCATTTCTTTCCTGGTCTCTAGAGTAAGCAAGTCAGAGTTCTGATGTTTTAAATTCATTTAATCTGCATACATCAAATGTTTTTGAAGGGAGCTATAAGTAAATTAGATACCAGAATGTCATATTTTAGGATTATTTCTGCTGATGCATTCTAGTGTAAGCGTGTTACCATCAATAATTTTTTCTTTTTTCTTTTTAATTTTCAGGAACAGAGGGGATTCAGATGATTGGTATAAGAATCCAGGCATTAATAATGATTGTTTGATCATGGTTTTGGAAAAATAAGGATATTTCCTGGCTACATATGTGGAGTGATGTTTCTTAAGAAAACCAAGAATGAAGTCATTTTGATCTCTGATGGGTGAAACTCATTGGAATGGAAACCAACATCTATGCAGAAGAACAAGTCTCGCAATACCATACATCCGTCAAGTGCCTGAGGACTCCAAAGGGAGCAAAGTATGAAGAATACCAAAGAAAGACAGAAGTACAGGAAAGTCTGTCTGAATTCCAGGATGCTTTACTGGACCCTGAGTTGAGGTTGCTGTCTGTGTCATCCATATTAGACCACAATGAGACATCCTTGCAACCTGGTGGGGCTGCAGGGTGTGTTAGTGCTACCGATCAGTCTGAAGCAGAGCAGCCCTGTGAAGAATTATTGTATTCTGCAAGGCACGAGCCAAAAGAAGATCCTTTAAACCTTCCCTCACACACAGAATGGCCACTCCTTGCAGGAAAAAAATCAGACAAGAAAGCAGAAAGGAGTCATGAGATCAGAGTCATAAGACACAAACCCAGTGCTATCACATTTTCTGATTTTGGATTTTTATCACGTGAAGCTAATACTAAACTCCGTATTTGTGAGGCAGGGGAAGAAAACTTTTCATCTGAAGAGGAAGAAGAAGATGGCAGGGGTGACGATGATCTCTTTACAGAACTGCCACTGTGTGAGGCATTTTTCAATGGTCTTCACAGAAGAAATGTTATTGCAAGAAAGCAAGCTAAACATGAACTTACTAAGTATCCACATATCTGTCATTTAGAAGACTGTGAAGATCACTCCAAAAATGCATTGAAGGACCATGACAACAAAGAAAAACACATGGAGCTGGAGGTAACAGAACCTATTCTTTTGTTCCAAGTGTGTTTTAAATAAGTGGTAACATTTAAGCTTGGTTAGGAGAGGAGAAGACCTTACACAAATTGTAATACAGTGACAATGTTAATTAAATAATTAAGAATATAAACCTACAGTAATATACTAAACATCAAAAATATAATGCTAAGCTTTTACCTCAGACAAAGCAATTTCTTCACATTGCCCACATTTCCATTAGACTGAACTACGAACTAAGGTTTTCTATTTTCTTTTTTTAATGGGAACATCAGCTCAGCTTCCCTTGCTCCTACAAGATCATATCATGCCACATACAGCATATATTCCTAGCCATTCCCTGAGTCTATTGACTGTCCCAAGGGGACAGAGCTCAGTTTTACTGTAAAAGCAGAGTATATTTCTTTGTGCTAAATAACAGCTTTTTTTAGAGTAGTGTCACTGTAGCACTGCTCCTTCTAAATTGCACTACTTCTGCTAAATAGCAGCATTTGCTGTAGTCTTGTTTCATTAAAATAATATGGAGGACAAGTGACAATGTGGTCTAAAAAAATAAAATAAACAGTTTTTTTTTTCTTTTTTTTTTTTAATATCTGTAGAGGTACACATTACAATAGACCAATGTCCGAAATGAAAACAAAGAAGATTCAGGAGAAAATGAAAAATATTCTGTAAGAAGAATCATCTAACTATAACCTTCCTTTAAAAAACAAGGGCTGGGTAAATTAGCTGTGTTTTTTGGAACTGGAAGAACAGCGAATTTCCAACAGAATAAGAAAGGCTTTCCCCCTGCTCCCAGCTGGTGACAAACCAAATGCCTGGAGCTAAACATATTTATCGCTGGAAGTTCAGCTCTAGTACAAAAATATGAAGTGATTCCAAACACTGGCGAAAACAAACTCTTAAAATTCCAGCGTTCCTGAAATGGCAGCACAAATCAATCTTGAACTGCAGGTCAGTCATACCTTTCCTTCCTCTCTCTTACCCTCCTTCTTTTTTTCAGTTATTTTCTATGTAAAAACAGCTTTATGCCTTGAAATTCAGGGTGGAGCTCTTGCCTTTGACCTAGTGTCATTTATTTTTCTCTGTCTTCAGTCCATCTTTTGCTTCTAGTGCTTACAACACAGAGTTGCTTCATTGATTTCAGTAAAATCAAAGAAAGAAAGTAGGATTGGAACTAAAATGTCCAAATTAATATCAAGATCATAGTATATAATGCTTAGTTACTTCTTTCCTTTAATAATAATTTATCTCCAGTTTAGGGTGAATAATTCTGACCTAAATGCCTCTACGTCCAGGTGGAGGCCGGTCACCAGCGGTGTCCCCCAGGGGTCCGTCTTGGGACCAGTGCTCTTCAACATCTTTATCGACCACTTAGACTGTGGGATCGAGTGCACCCTCAGCAAGTTTGCTGATGACACCAAGCTGAGTGGTGCAGTTGATACCCCTGAAGGAAGGGATGCCATCCAGAGGGACCTGGACAGGCTGGAAAAGTGGGCCCACAAGAACCTGATGAGGTTCAACAAGGCCAAGTGCAAGGTGTTGCACTTGGGTCGGGGCAATCCCAGGTGTGTGTGCAGACTGGGAGAAGAACTCCTTGAGAGCAGCCCTGCGGAGAAGGACTTGGGCGTTGTGATCAACGAAAAGCTGGGCATGAGCCGGCAGTGCGCTCCTGCAGCCAGGAAGGCCAATGGCATCCTGGGCTGCATCAAGAGAGGGGTGGCCAGCAGGGAGAGGGAGGTGATCGTCCCCCTCTACTCTGCCCTTGGAAGGCCTCACCTGGAGTACTGTGTCCAGGCCTGGGGCCCCCAGTACAGAGGGGATGTGGAGCTGTTGGAGCGGGTCCAGAGGAGGGCCACCAAAATGATCAGAGGGCTGGAGCACCTCTCCTGTGAGGAAAGGTTGAGGGAGTTGGGATTGTTCAGCTTGGAAAAGAGAAGGCTCCGGGGAGACCTCATTGCGGCCTTCTAATACTTGAAAGGAGCTTACAGGCAGGAGGGGGACCGACTTTTTGGACAGGTGGAGAATGGTAGGACAAGGGGGAATGGGCTAAAACTGAAAGAGGGGAGGCTTAGGTTGGACATCAGGAAGAAATTCTTCACTGAGAGAGCGGTGAGGCACTGGAACAGGCTGCCCAGAGAAGCTGTGGCTGCCCCATCCCTGGCTGTGTTCAAGGCCAGGCTGGATGGGTTCCTGGGCAGTTTGATCTAGTGAGCTAGTGGCTGGCAGCCCTGTCCACGGCAGGGGGGTTGGAGCTATATGATCTCTGAGGTCCCTTCCAACCCAAGCCATTCTGTGATTCTATGATTCTATGATTCTATGATTCTATGATTCTAAAATGAGTGGGAGATTTGTGGTTGTATTTCACAGCGATCCCAATGTAATCAGGAAACCCATCAGCTCATAGAGAAATGAGCCAGATTTTCAGTTTCCTCAGCAGCTAATGTTAGAAAATCAAGGCCCAAAAGTGGTTCCAAAGCAGCAGCTCTTTTGATGCAACACTGACCCTGAAAGATTCTTGTGACACACAGCTTATTAAATAATCGCACTGTTCCACTACCCTAAGCCAAGGCTCGCTTACTCATTTACTCAGAGACAGAAATTCCAACATTCCCATTAATATAAATATATATAAAAATGCATGTGCAACATCCCGTGGATTCTGTTTACTGAAGGTCATTCCCATAGATAAAAGAGAAAGGATGGGTGTTATCACGTAGTTTACTTTATGCCTGTGTCATAAAATAAAGTCAAGGATGCAGCTTGTAGTGCAGAATAATGGATTATAAATTGCCAGACAAGCATTTGAAATTACCTAGTAAATCTCTGGGAATGTGTCAAAACATTTCAGAAACTGTACAGATGCAGTGAGGCGGTCCTGGTTTTGATTTTTTTTTCTATGTAAATAAGTATGTATCATCCTAGAAATGCCTCCAAGAATTAAGAAAAAAAAAAAAAAAAAAAAAAAGGATTA
>VXAV01002694.1:0-17298 GCA_013399715.1 Alectura lathami | reverse complement strand
AAAAAAAAAAAAAAAAACACTGTATTGTAAATTTGCTTCTGGATCGTTAATCTGGCTGTAATTCTTATACTGGGAAAAACTGAATCCTAGGAATCATATAAGAAGTAGAGGATAATACCTAGGGCCATTTTCAATTCTTCCAGTGTGTCTGACTCTGTTTCTTGATAGCAAATTTTATCTGCCTGTTTATCTCAGTTTCACAGGGTTCTTTTGCAGCAAGCGGCAGCCAGTTTTTGTTTTCATTAATGCCTGTAATTCAATATTATCAGAAAAATGTCCATTTTTATTCCTCCATTTTCCAGATCATTTATGTGTAAATTGGACATAGATTTGTGAGACTACCAGATAATATCCATCGTCTGTAAAAGAAAGCAATCAATTATTAATCTGTAGAAATAAAAAGGTTAACAGCTTTTTTTTTCTCTGTGTTTTAGCAATGAAAAGATGCTTTTATTTCTTGGCATCTTTTTTGGTTTTCCTCCTTGACAGCTGAGTAAGTCTGAGCTAGATCACTTCATCAGAAGCTTTCTGAAGTGGAAGTACATTGTATCAACCAGATCACCCATATCTGCATGGTCACTCAAAGAACTTGTCTAGATCACTGGGACATGACTTCCAAAAGCCATACTCACAGTCCCCGTTAGCCTGTGTTACTGTGTGTGTGCTTATTCTGCTCTTACACATTTTCTGGTGCTTTTCTTCCATGGATATCAGTCCTGCTTGCATCTCTTCCACAAAGCTTCAGAGGCATTTTCAAATGTGGGCATGAATATGCCACTCTCCATTCCTCTGATCCCAAAGCCAATAGCAATAATTAAATTAATATCTCAGCAGTTCTCTTTCTCTTGATAAATTGTTTACTTCAAGTTATCCTCTCATTTTTGAGTGAAGCAAAATCTTTCATCCTTAAAACTGCCATATTCACCTACCAAAAAAATGATATGCATGCTACCATACGAATTATGCATTTCATTAAATGAGCCTTCTTCTGTTATCTGAAATGAAAATTTGAAGATGGGCTCCTCTTGCTTACTAATTGAAAACAGTGTCTCCCCACTAGCCGTTTCCTTTCCTTAGAAAATACGGTTGCAGTTTTCCATTTCTGAAAAAGCACGAACATTTTTTCTGGTTTGTTGTTTGTTCTAGTTGGAATGGATAGTAGAATTTAGTGAAAAGATACCTGTCAGCTCTGTTTGTTTTTCACCTTGGTCAAACGTTCAGGCATGTACAAGTATCATTGCTTAACCGCCTTCCCAGTAATACTGTGTAAATATTTTTGAAGCAGTGTTACAGTAATACTGCTGTTTGGCCAGCAGTGCGTGAGACAGAAGGCAGAGAGACTTTTTTAGTATTTTGTTCTTTTCTAAAGTCTGCATTTCACTTTTCAGTGAAATTCAAGAAGTATTAATGCTGTAAATACCAGGGAATAGCAGTTCCACAAATCTTCATCAGTACGGTCCACGCATTGCATCAAAAATTGTTGTAATGCTGTTGTAACAGCAGTGCAGTGCAGAAGGTACCACTGTTGCTTAGGGTATTGCCTAGTCTAGAAACATGCTGGGGGCACACTGTTTCTCTAGAAATTAATGGTCTGTTTTTAGAATTGGCCAGTGCTTTAAATTAGAGATAAACATTGAAATTTTATGTTTGCAGATTTCATTCAGGACAGTAAATAATTTCACTTCTTCCTTCAAAGTGCCGCTTTTGGTGTATGTAGTGTGTTTCAGGCAGATACAAATAATACCATGTCTAGATTCAGACA
Organism: Alectura lathami; assembly: GCA_013399715.1. Lineage (NCBI taxonomy): Eukaryota > Metazoa > Chordata > Aves > Galliformes > Megapodiidae > Alectura > Alectura lathami. Next base: position 15,536 of record VXAV01002694.1, on the reverse strand, counting down.
TTCTTTCTGCATGTCTCTGTCGTGTCTCTCTAATAACCAGCTTTCAACATTTTTCCTGAAGATACAGACTTCTCCATATTTTCAAAATAGGGCACGCCAAAATTGCGTTTATTACAATAAAGGGAATGGAAGAAAGGCCTTATTTCCTTCTGTACTCCACCGAGTTTACATACATTTAGCTCCCATGATCCAAGTGGTGTAACACACGACCAGTTGTATTTTGGTGAGCTGGTTTTTCTTCTCTGCTCATTTTTTATGAGTCTGGAAGTCAAAAAGAGCTTATCTATTCCATCTCCCCAGGAACTCCCCTGGATTTCCCATACCCAGGCATTTAGGAAACCAACTACTCTACAATTTATGGTGATTAGCGAGTGTAGCCAAGGAGACCTGTGTTAGAAATAGCAGGGGTGCAGTAATTTAGGAGTAATGCGCACAGAATTATGCTGGACACAGTTCAATTCTCGATACAAGGCCTTGACGTTAGCAGCACACTTTCATGGATTGCAACTATGCTGGCAGCTTAAAAGAGACAATGAAAATTTCTTTGGCAAACTTATGTCACAGTAGGCATTCTGTTTACATGCCTTTACAGGATGACTCAAACTTTTTACATGTTGATGGAACAATGGTGAAAGTCTTTTTCTTAGGGCACTGTTCTGGGGCAATTGTGTGTCATGTCGTGTTTTCCTTCTCCCCTACTCCTGAGCCCTTGGCAAATGTTGTTGCACTGTGGGAAACATTATTTGTGAGGCATGTAGGGAAGACAGGTGCCTGAGAGACAAACAGCAAAAGTCATGACAAATGCTGGCACTTACAAGTCCGTGTCTACATCGTACAAACTCAATCATTAACAGAGAGAAATAAGCACCTCAACAGCAAGGTCTGTCTCATCCTGAAGTAGTCATCTGAATGTAGGTCACCTTGTGGAAGTGTGTTATGTCCTGAAAGTGCTGATGTTAGTCATTTGGGTATTTGGAGAGTCTGGAGTGACAGGCAGTATAGGTGCTTAAACAGGGTGAACTAGGTCCCACCCGTGGAGTGTGAGTTGTGATCCAGCATTTGGTGGCAAGTGCCTGCCTCTCCATGCACTGGCCAGAGGAAACTTCAAGACCCTGATGGTCCAACTGGCCAGTCTGGGACTAGCTGATGTGAAAACCCCATCGGTAAAGGCCCTTTACTTTTTTAAATAATGCAATATCTTCTGCACTATGTGAATAAGGAAGAAAACAAAACTTTTTGTATTGATAACAAGGTGGGCTTTTGCCTTTGTCAGAGGTAAGTCTGCTTTTATGCCGACTTTCTAAGTACAGTTGATTAGCACAGTGGTTGGAGATGAGATGGTGAGTTGCTTCTTCCAGCATCAATGCCAGCTTAGAACTGCTTAAACTGTTTGTGGAACTTAGCTGTGCTCAGCCACTTGATTCAGGAAATGGGAGGCAAAACAGCACCTTGTAACCCACATGACTGAGAGGTGTTTGTGATTCTTTTAGGAAGATATTATTCTTTTTTGCTGAGAAATGCTAGTTGATGGTATAAACAGTGTTTCAGAGTTTAGGTCAGAGGTTCCAGAGATGTCTGATATCTTCTGACATTGTTTAGAAATATAAAACTAATAATACTGTCATCTATGCCTAGAGTAGCCATTATCTCTCTGTAGGCAATGTGATGCCTGCCTGACCCTCTGACACTGTCTGAGGTCAGAAATATTCAAAAGTAAAAACAGCTGAAGGAAAATCCAAATCACTGTGTTTCACATCCGCTACTCGTTCAATCCTGCTGCCCCTGGACCAGCAGGGATCAGAGTTTATTCCATTAGTGAGTGTGTGACAAGCTTTTTATGAGGTAGCTGGCACGTCCAATGCAAAAGTGAAGTCACAGTGTGACAACTCACAACAGCTTTTATTTCTGTTGAGTGCTTCCTTGGAATTTTAGGATCTTAGCATATTTACAGACCTTAGGCTGATCTTAATTTCTCTGTGAAATATGTGAGCAGAGTCTTCAAGTTACATCCGAGACAAAGAGATAGGTGTGTATAACCTGGCTCTAAAGCTTCACTCTCTGTCTGTGCTGGATGTGGTCATGAATCTGTCCGTTCACGGTGCAATTCTCAGCATCAGTTACGTCCATTACCTAGCAGGGTGTGTTTTCCTAGATGATCAGGCGGATTGTGCTTTACTCTGACCTTGCTGCGCATTGGAAAAGTTGATAGTAAAGCCCCGAGAAGACTCGTGCAACCTTTGGGAACTCTTCAAGTTTTCTTATCCCGTTCTGTTGCCACTGTTGTTGGGCCCACTTTATCCATGAAGTCATAAATTCAAGAAGATAAGAAGCCTAGACCAGAGTGAGAGAGACAGGGTTTGGTGCTCCATTTTCTCAAATAAATGATGTGCTTAAAGACACAGTTATTTGGCTTTGCTGGAGCTAAAGATTGCTGTCTATACTTCGCTGAATGTGCTTGCACAGGTACCATAGCTCGTACAGATAAGAGGTGCAAGGTTCTTCACAGCAATCAGCTCCTCACTGACTTTGTGAAAGTCATGCTGGTTGTTTGGAGCATGACCCAAAGCAGAATCTATACACAATCCTAGGCTGTGTTTTTGCTGCCAGACCCTCCTATCTGATAAAAAAAAAAAAAAAAAATCTAATTGTTCTCATTCTTGTAAAAACAAATTTCAAACTGTCTGTCATTTAGTCGTACTTTCCTTAATGTCTCCTTAATATTGATATTAATCACAACAGCAAATTAGCTATCCAGTAGAGAAGCAGGTAGCCTGAGCCATCACCTTCGCAGAAGTTTTCTTCTTTTGGTGCGTATGATTAACTGTATGCCCTGTATGTGATGCAACAGAGGCATAGTGAAATAGTCAAGGGAAGGGACCCCCTTGGGTTCCAGCTGTACCCCATTAGGGTGGACTTCCTCGCCTCTCAGCAGAGGGGCTGTGTTTGCATTCTTCTCCTGCTCTGCCCACGCAATGGGGAGATGGCAGCTATGGCTCAGGAGCAGCCTGGCTTGCAGACATGTCTGAGATGAAGTGCTCCTTCCCTGCTCCAAGGTGAATTAGTTTCTTGGTAGTAGAGGAATTTGTTGTCCTGGGAAAAGCCTGTACTAGCTCCAAGAAAATGCAAGGAGCCTAGTAGGGGGTGAAAGGTAAGAAGGTTTCTTCCATCCTTTCCATTCTGATATTAATAAATAATGCTCCAGGTTTTTTCATCCGCTTTGTTTCCAATGCACCTGGAAGCACTCTGGCCAAAGCCTGCTCCCAGCAAGGGCTTTTTGCATAAGGAAGAGCACGGTGCAGCCCGTCACTCTTCTGTTTTGCCTTTACTCCCTGCTCCCATCAGCCTCTGCCAGCTCCTGCCCACAGAGCTGTCTATGAGGCAGCCAACACCATGATCCTGCGTTGCTCCGAAGTCAGGAGCCACGGTGAGTGAGGAGAGGAGGTTGTGAGGGGGATTGTGGTATGAACTTTAGTTTTGCTCAATGTATTTTGTAAGTGAGTGGATGAACTTCCAGAAACTTCTGCAGGGAAATCTAGCAGATGGAAATCTCATCTGATAGATCTTCTAGACAGCCTTAAATTCTGTGCCCATCTCTGCGGAGCAGGGAAGCCTCGGTGTGAATGGGATCAGGCTTTGTGAATGCAGAAGATGTCGGCAGACGGAAGGAGCAAGCACTGTGTCCATCTGGCTGGACAGACGGCGTCTGAGTAGCATCTGCAGGACTGATGCCAAAGCCTGTCTCAGGAGCTCGATTCTGCGGGTGGCAGAAGTAGGCCCTGAACACAGGAGGGATGTGGATAGTGTGGAGTTAACTGCACATATCAGCACTAGCTAATAGCAAGCTGTTTCATTACACATTTGTATTGATTTTTATACCTAAAGTCATCATAATGAAAGAGGTCACAGGGCCACTTTGTGGGCACTGCATTTGTATTTTAGAAATACAAATGAGTTGAGCTGATACAAATACTTTGAGCTGTGAGTTCCCTTTAGCAAAACTTACAAATTTTGAAATGGATCTTTGCATTGCAGTGTTTATGTATAATGGTAATTATCCTGTCATTAGGAAGTATTTTTTGAGGGAGGACAGGATTGTCACCTGTTAGTTGTATTGCAGCTTCTTGGAATTTTGCTTCTGCATTGATCAGATTAGGGTTAAAAAAGGGCTGTTTTGTTTGGAGTTTACTTTTCTTTTGTGTGTTTGAGCAGGCCTCTTCACTAGTACAAGAACAAGTGAAGGAAGCAGAAGTCTTCCCAAACACACACAGCCCCAAAAGTTTTTCCAAAGGAACACGAATCGGGTCACATTATTTATTCTGACTTACCACATACTTTTCAAATTTTGCCTGAAGTATTTTAGTGAGGCGATTCCAACATCGTGCACTGCAGCTACTTTGCATACAGATGGTTGGGTAGCAAAGCTTTATTTCTTGGTGGTAGTGATCCTGACCTCCAAATGGACTGAAAAGACCATGTCATCTTGATTGATGAGGCTCTGGAAATGTTAGTGTCCCTTCCAAGTCAATGAAATCTCTTACACTGTCACGATTCATTTAGGAGTAAATTGTGGCATGTTGCAGAACTGCCTGAAAAGTATTTATCAGATAGTTTGCTTGGTGGTCTTCATAACATGCCTTAAAATGACATACATCATTCCTTAATTATTTGCTCAGTCACATTTTTTTTCTGACAAAACATTGAAGTTAGCTGAAGGGGGTGACTGTAGTGTAGCTGAGCGATAATTAATATTACCTTGAATTGTTACAGTTAAATTACCCCATCTATCAAAATGCTTAATTTCAAATTACATTATCAGTTTCCATTTTACACAGTTTTTTGTTTGCATAAGGTTCTTTATTTTCATTAAGTTTTCATAAGGATTGTTTGGAGGCCAGGGACATGCTTTGTATTTTGTGAAAGCTCATTGCAATATCAGTGTAAAGGAGAGACAGAGCTGCTTTTTCCTTATTTATAAAACAGCTTTGAGAAATAATAATTTTATGATAATTATTCATAGATGGATATGGGCAAAATAATTTATATGCATTTTTTACATACAACAGCAAGTAGGAAGGCAGTTTCGAGCTTGTTTTGGAGTAAGATTCGTTTGATACAGTTCAAAATATGTGTGAAGTCCAAACATGTATTGGAGGAGACTAGAACTGACTGCTTTCATTGCTCTGCATTGCCTGGCTGTTCCGATAGCTCCGACCGATAGCGTGTTTATGTTGCACGAACAACACTGAAACACGCACGATGGAGGGACCGGTTGTGGTGTCGGGGTGGCCCCGGCTGCAGTAGTTCCACCGGGGCAGCCCAGCAGGTGGGCTCGTGGAGACCTCACTTAAACCCTGGGAGCAGTGACTGGCCACTGAGAGGAGCAGGGAGAGCATGTCCCCAGCTGGGCAGCCAGCACGGTGAGATCTGCCACGGCCCTGCCTCAGTGACAGAAAGAGGGCATGGATTCATTAATGTATACATCACAAATTAAGCCTACATGTCTTACTTGTTAGATGTAATTATCATATGTAAATTGAAGTGATCGCTATTCTAGAATTACATTTTTTCTGTTAGTTTTCAGATCTTCTAGCTGAAATATTTTGCAAAAACTGTCAAGCAAAATACCAGTACCCTTGGTGCTATTTTTTGTGTTTTGTTTGTGGTAACGCTGACTGTTCACGTGACCACAATCGTATTTCATAGTAGTGCCACCTTATTAATCACCAACACTAGAACTGCTGAGTTGTATTTCAGCGTTAGCACACAGCCACAGAAGTGCGTTGCTTCTCAAGGACAGACTGTAATGCCCTGGCTCTCTGTCAGTAGATGTGGGACGCAAGCTGTCAAAATAGGAATCTCTATAAATGCCTACAACAAGAAGTGATCAGGAACCGTATGGGTAAATTATACAGTACACATGCTGCTATAAAGAGAGATAACATTACTTCCCTACAGTTAACTTTATACTCTGTGAAGTGCAAAAGGGAAACAATTTATCTCTTTTCCTCTGTTGTCATGTTTTATGCCAGCAGCTGGACTCCTGCTTTTAGATGCAGGGCATCGTTTATCTAGTTGAATGACAGCACGGTGTGTTTTGCAGCAACCGCAGAAAAGAACAGCCTGTAGTGTGCACCATCTCCCGTGGGTGAGACGGGCAGGCGTGTGCTGGGCTGGGCCCTAACACACTGTCTGCTGTGTGTTTTGCTTGTGGAATTTGTTGAGCATGCAGTTATCTTCAGGGAGGTGTGTACAACTGTGCGTTATCTGTCTACCTATGTGTCAGGTTTTGCTTATTCTTTTTCTGGTCTGTAGTATATTTGTTGCAACAACATGAAAAAAAGAAAAAAAAAAAAAAAGAATATGTTCTATGTATATAGTTCTATCAAAGTCACTTCTCTTTCAGTGTAGCTATTACTCACTTTCACCATCCTGTCCCCTGTTTTGGGACTTTTGTCATTGAGGCAGGACTCTCAGCTACTTAGCATGGTGATCGGATGGCGCACAGGACTGAGCTGGATCCTTTGGATTTACAGCAATAGTTGTTCACAGCAATACCACAGAGGAGAGACTCTAAAATCACTGGTGATGTATAGTTAAAAACACGTGCAGCTTGGGCTGTGCACCGCTTGGGAGCTTGGCTAGAGCCAGACCTCCAGTCCCACTTATGCAGTGGTGCAAAGGGCTCTCATAATGCAAGCCCCGGGCTCTTTGTGCTCTTGAGAGCTTGTAGGCTGCTCTACCCTGTTTCCCACGCTAGGAAGAAGGGACTCCATCTGTAACAGACCAGAGACAGAGGCCAGCACAATGCACAGGGAAAGCATTTTTAATGCAAATGAATACAGCAAATCGTGCATCCCCTCTCTCTAGCAGAGATAATCCCTCTCAAGGTACAACTTGCTCTTGTGCTTCTGCTGGGAGGAGACATCTTTGCCTAACTGCCACCCTGTTGTTCTGAGATGTTTGGTATCTGACAGTACTGAAATGGGATTATGCAGTCGTTTGTGGAAATGATGTGTGCTAAAGCGGGCAGAGGCAGGGAGGCTCAGCGTTCTGCTTGACTTGAGCAATTTTATCCAACAGATCAGTTGGTTTTTTTTTTCCTCTCAGGTGTACCCAGTCATTTTCCAGGACTTTTCTTGCGAATTTCTGTAGCTACTTCTTACCCAAAAAAAAAAAAAAAAGACAAAAGAGAAAAGTCATAAGAAAAATATATACTCATCTATGTATGTATGTTTTCTATGGATTTCAGTTCTTTAACAGCAACTCTCCGTGCACAGGTAGTTTGCAGGATGGTTCTAGCAGCCGGGGCACTGTTCTCATGCTGAACTGCATTTCAATAGCTTCACCAGAAGCCTCTGTGGTCCTTCAGCAGTTAGAGAGGGGTCAGTGCTACAAAGGGCTCTTTCTCATATCCAGAGAAGATCCTGCCAAGAAGAGGGTGCGGTTCTCTTTTACCCATGCACGTGTGCCATGGAGTATGGGGCAGTGGTATTTGTTCACCCAAGTCTCACATTGTCCCAGAGTCACAAAGCACACCCACAACAAGATGAGGGGCAAGGCTTCAAGGCCCCATGCCTTAGGTGTAGTGTGAGAGCTCTTCAGCTGCTCTCCTGGAGCTCTGATCTCAATCCCTTCCTCTCCCTGGAGTCTGAAGGCTTACCTGTAGAATAGAGCAATACCATAAACGCACTGCTGGTGAGGCTCTCAAAAGAGGAGTATAGTAAATCTAAGCCTGAAGAACACAGATCTGAGAATATACAGTGAGTTGAGCATTGATTGTAAGGTTTTGCTTGATTTTCTTTGTTAGAATTTCTTTCATGAAAGAAAATAATAACTGAGTGGAACAAAATACTCTTTCTAACAAGAATGAGAAAGCAGGCTGATATTATCCAGTGTTTGTTTTTTCATGTTCATTTTTACAGAAGCCAATTTTTCCTGGATTTAGCAAGAGGAAGTTCAGTTGTGGAAGCCTTGCTGTTCTAATCACCTGGTGTACACATGGGAAAACAGACAAAAGCTTCAGAGACAAAGTTCTCTCGTGTCATTTCTTGATGTATGGAAGGAAGTGCAGCTTCAGAAAAATTATTTGCTGAAAGTTTCTATCTAGCTACCATTCAGATGGCATTTTGGTAAATTCCCAGAACTGATCACATTGTGATAAAGCAGTGGTTTTGAGATGAACTGCTAGCTGTTAGATGAGGACAGCTGATAATCCACTGCAGGGAAAGGTCGCACACTGTCTGAAGCAGCCACACGTCAAAATTACGAGCTTCTTAAATCGGCATTACATGGTTTAAGTATTACGATGACTAATCTCTTGGTATAAAACCAAAGTGCTCAGAAAATAAAAGTGCCTGAAGCTTCTGTATTGCAAAATGTCCTGATGCAAATTTTCAGACAAGCCATTGAAGCAGGGCTTGACAATGTTGTGCATGAGCCAGCACAGTGCAGGCTGAACTGAAGATTTCCAGAGGTACTTGAATGTCTTACAGCTGGTGCTGTCAAATTGGATTGTGCATCTAGGACTGTGAATTTGTACAGTAAAAAAGTTAGCACAGCTGTATAGAGGCACTGGAGCAACCTGTGGCTGAGAGACCTTAGAAGCACTTCTGGGTTTTCCCCCCATACCAGGTCAGAATCACCTATACCTATGTCACCCTGACAAAAGTTTGTCAAACTTCTTTTTTAAAACCCCTGTCAACAGACCTCAGAGCCTGTTCAGATTATATGTTTCAGTGCCACAATTATCATTAGAAAGCTTTACTGTGGTTTCTTGCTGCGGAATGTCTTTTTGTATTCATCATCAATATGCAGATCAAATTATGTTCTTATTCTTTCCTTTCTGCCTTCCTTCTTCAGGCCAATATAGTTCATCTGTTGTAGGTCCTGCTTTCCACAGTCCTTGCTCCATCTTGACTTGCACACTGAAGTGTTCATTTGGCCACGCACAGAGGTAGCTACATGTCTCATTGCTTCATTTTAAAACTGTTTTAGCAGTTGAGGCTGTAACAGAATCTGGACTCTTTGTAATGTCCATTGACTAGTGAGTTAGTCAGACACTGAAGCAGCCAGTGGTATACTGGCTCCATAAGCCAGCAATCACCAGTACCTAGAGAAGAGGGGGAAAATCATTTGGAACTGAGAGGAAGAGTGTAGAGCGATGGTGATGGCCCATCTAGGAATAACTGAAAGGGACACATTGAAGAAAGATATATGGTACTCTGCATAAAAATCCAATAAATGGTAAATAGTTAACTTTTCTGTTGAAAGAAGGCCTCTTGTTTCTCAGCAGAAAGCAAAGGCTTTGTGAGAATCATCAGATGAAAGAACAAAAGAAAAAAGAAGATAACAAGACTGACAACAATTCAGAAAAACTCTTGTTTCTTACTGTTCTTCTGCATTAGGTGTACTTTCATCTTCATGAGCAAGAGTTACATGTTTTCAATTACTAGTATTAATTCCTATAGTCTTAGAATGTCCTAAGAAATGTGTTATAGCTTGTGTTTTTAGACCGAGCTTGATCCATGGATCTGCCTGCATACAAGCGACCTCTGCAGATAAATACAAAATTCAGCATGCCACACTGTCAGAAAGCAATTCCCATGAGATCTGCAACATGATTCAGGTTCCTGCAGGATTTCTACCGCAGTAAGTGGAAAGGGAATCCTGTTTTCCTTTAATTTCCCAGGCTGAATGCCTCCTCGCTGCCTTCGGTAATTGCAGCGCAGCGGGAAGTGCTGTTGGTGGCAGGCGCATGGTATCTGGGAGCACGGACATCCCCACAGCCTGGAGAGGATCAGATGTGGTCAGCGAGACAAGAGACCTGAGAGGCAAGGCAGAAGCTGCAGGAAGCGTAACAAGTGACTCAGTAGGTGGCACTCTTCCCTCTACATCAGCAGCAAGGTGAAGAAAAAGCTCAGCTCAGTGCTCAGCATCCGCCTGCTGAAACACTAGTGCAGGATGCAGTGTGAAATCCAAAGCCTTGACCTCTTTTGATCGCTGTTTTTTTAGTAGAGTCGGCCTTGATTCATGTATAAAAATAGTTTACCAAAGGTTCTTGAAATTTCAGCTCAGATAATCTGCTTAATGAGATTTCTATCTATAGCTTTGGCTCTGTAAATTATTCTTCACTTCTTCAGGCAATGCAATCCTAATACAACTCTGCTTTGATGTCAGACATGACTGTCTTTCTAGACTAGTGGTGGCTCTGGTTTGTACGGTCTGAGCGTTTTGAGATGCAAATGCTCATATTCTCACAGACTGTTTGCTGATTGTATTGCACCAGCTTTTCAGCCAGTTGTTCAGTCTGTTCTGAGAGTGAATGTAGTGACAGCGCAGACAACCATCTTAAACATAGCATCGTGTGAATGTATCCCATCTCTTTTAATGAACACTTTTTTTTTGTGGGGAACCTGTTCTGGGTGAGTTAGGGTGTCTTGTACACCCTGGTCCTAGTCCTTGTGGTGACGGAAAGGAGAAGTTCTGGCACTCAATCTCTGTCCTCCGTAAGTTGTTAGCCACCTGTCCACCTGGTATCCTTGAAGATGTTCATCATGGCAACAAAAAACAGGCTTCATCTACTGACTAGCTCTGCAACTCAGCCTTGTCTGGTCCTTGCAAAATGTATGGTAACCAAGTACCATTTTCCTCTGGCTTTGGTGGGGGAGGATGCCAAAGAACATGGCCTGTGTCAAATACATAATATTTCAGTGAGATCCCAGTAGTTTCATATGTTTCATACATAGCAGATGACTACATGCACAACCAGGGCAGCAGTGTTAATTTTGAGTAGTTCATTTTGCTCATTTTACGTTTTTCATGCCTCTGGCCCAGAGGGCACATAAGCTGGCGATGTGGACATCCTGAACAGCTGGACGGATAGGTAGAGCTTGGAAGCAGCTCTCTGTCTGCAGACATTGTATCTAGATGTAGAAATTATGTGGCTGGGTATACATTTGCCTTGAATTTAAGGTACATCAGTTGCTCTGTCTCTGTGATGCCAATGATGGTTTCAGATCTAATCTTCGCTGATCTTTGCGTTGTCTAAGAACATAACCCTGAAGTGTTTTTATTAATCATTGTCAACTATTCAAATTTGCCTATTGTCCATTTGCAAGGCAAGTCAATCTGCTCCTCAAGGAGTGAGATTCCTGTCCATTCAGTGGTTGGTGTCACTGGTAACTGTAGCCCATAGTGACTAACAGGGGCTGAACAGCTGAGGTAACCACTCACTTTCAAGTACAATTGGTTCGAAGTGTTCACTAAGTTGCTGCACATACCTGTTGTGTCTTCACATACTTCCTTCATGGAGATCACGGTGTCTGGCCTTCTGTGGGGAGGGACACAGACAGGAAATGCACATTCATGGTAGTCATGCTTACATCAAACAAGTCCGTTGCAATTCTCGTGTGGTAGATCAGTCCCCTGGTTGTGCTGTCACAGGTACTTCATTTTCTTCCAGGAAGAATTAGCTTTATGTAAGTGTGCAGAAGAAGCATTACTGTGAGTAGGTTTCACCTAGCAATTCTAACTGCATAGTGTGCTTAGTCAATAGGTTGACAGCAACTGTGAGCATGGCATTTATCAAACTGGGAGGTTTTCTCCCTAAGATATATATATTTCTCTAAGATATTAAAACTACATTAAAAAGGTCCCTGTAGCTCTGAGATGAATTACTGGTATTAGACATTCTCCAGCTCTGCAGATCTCAAGGTCATTATGTGAGAACAAAAATTATGTACCATATGGCAAGACTAAAATTTTCAGTAATTTGAAGAGTGTTTGCTGAAAACAAATTTCACAGCAAACCAGGCTGTAAATTTTCTATAGCATTGAAAACTCGCTATGGAGAAAATAAGAGGACAAAGCACTGAAATGCATACGCTGCCCTGCTTCTTGAATGTAGGTTTATCAGTGGATGATTATATTCTGTTCATTGTATGAAAGCATTCATCAGACCTTTTTCAACTATAAAATGATAACTAATGATAACTAGCATTTTAGTGTGCGGACTGAAAGCATTCTGTAAACATGAATGAATTCACATACAACGTTCCGTAATGGGCATTTCTGTAATAATACATTTCATCTGCCTCTGGAATGTTTGCAGCCCTGCTTTTTGTGTCAGGGGAAAAAATGCCACATGCAAAGAGGTGGATTGCAATATTTAGACCCAAGAAGGGCGCTTCATGTTTTTCCTAGGAATATATCTCATCCATTATCCTCACTTTACAACTGGAAGTTGGGAGGGCAGAATGCAAATGATTGGCCAACATCCCTCATGAGGTCTCTTACAGTACATAACATTTTCTCCATCAAACTTACTGTCGTGTTGCAAGTCCCGAACCTTGCTGCTGGAGGCATTCATGATACTTAACAGATGTCCCAGTAAAATCCACATAGTTGCATTTTTCAGTTATCCCAATAACACGGCTGACATCTCATAATCCCCAGTTTACATGCCCCTCTACCTGCAAAGGCTTCGTTTGCCAAGCAGGGACTCTGGCATCTAAGTCCTGCAGCTGCCTCACTGAGCTGGAGGACATCTCTGAGGCTCTGCAGGGTAACAGGTGCCCTGTTGGGCTGAAAGGTACACATCTGTGAGGGACTTAAATGAATCAGATGCTAGGGCATCCCAATTTTCAGCGTATATTGTCTGGCAGATCTGATTGAGTTGGATCAGCAGTTAATCTGCTGGAATTGCCTGTTCTTTTTTTTTTTTTTTCTGTTGTTGTTATTTTCATTCTCTGGAGAACCCGAAGAGTCTAAAAAAGGGAAAATGCTAAGCCTAAATGAGGCTGCTGGGACCTGCACGTTCAGTTGCACAGATCGGCCATCTGCTTTGTATGCCATACCTTCGCTCCTTGTTATACACTTATTATGGGAATATTTATTTTGTCAATGACGAGCTGTTTGCTCTTCATATGCATCCATCTGCATATAAATTTGTTAAACCACTCCCCTTAGGCATATGAAAGGTTGCCTTTCCCTTTAGGGTGTCTATAACTATGCAATTAGATTTACCATATCACGATCAGGAAGTTGAGCTCTCATAGCCATGAGTGTGTGGAAAATGGGCTAGGAAAACAGGTACCACAACTCCACAAATGCAAAAAAGGTTGAGTTTCAGAGTGGCAGCCGGTAGATGTGGAATCTGTACAGGGATTTGGGAGGTCTTAGAGGTCTCAATATGGTTAAAATAATGGGGGAGCTGCCATAGGCGCATTTAGGTGTATGTAGGGCCAGAAATGATAAAGGCCCTGTCACAAGGTGTGCGACTCAGACCTGGCAGAGTTGCCTTCATTGGCCCTTGCAGTGGGGTCTGAGGTGAGCTGTGTGAGGAGAAGACTCCTTGTGGGGCTTCCTGCTGGGAGGATCCAGAACAAGACCAAGCTGGAGCTGAGGATGGGAAAGACAGTCTCTGATTTGTGAATTATTCAGACTTCTTTGAGTCTGAAGTTCATGCATAATGAATTGAGAAAAGGAAAGAGCATAAAAAAAGAGATGGCTTGGGATTTAGGGGGTTTTGTTTGATTTCTTTTTGCTTAGTTTTGTTTTCCCCACAGAAAATGACTCAGAATAATGCATTTTTTTTCTCTAATTCCGCTCTTGTTACAGTCTAACAGAATCCTATAAGACAGGGCCAGGTCCCCTAGCAGTGTCCATGTGAACATTTGCACATGCTACTGCCTCTCTAGCTTGAACTTTCAGAAATCATGAGCTTTTCAAAATTAATTGGATTCTCCTTCTCTTATTAATCGATATTTGTTGCATTCTGTCTACCAAAGAACACTTTATCCTAGGAGCATGGATTTTTTAAGTACTTGCCAGAGACCGTCAGCTATCACTGGGGAAGTGGAGTTCAAGCATATCTTGCTTTAAATAATTATTAAAGTAAACAGTTTGCTTTGTCTCGCATATGAGTTATGACCCTTAAGACTTCTGGTTCTGAGTCCCCTTTCTCAACATTTCCCTTCCCCAGAATTCTCCTGATGATAAAGCTGTTCAGTATGTGAATGTGCCCAAGCTGCCTCTAATTGCTATGTATTGACCTGATGTTTTGCCAGTGTAATATTATGCTGCTTTTTATATTGAAAAGTAATGCTCTGGATCTCATATGGTGAACACCAAAACCCCCTATTCAGGAAGGTATGTAGTAGGCTGAAATTTTGGTTATGCAGATAGGCAGTAGATGTGCAGGCTGGTTTTTCGGGTTGATAGGGAAAGCATGGGGTACAGTGCCTTGCTGAAGACAGTTCAGTCCCTGCAGAAACACTTTTTGCACAGTCAGTGATAGGACAAGGGGGAATGGTTTTAAACTAAAGGAGGGGAGATTTAGGTTAGCTGTTAGGAGGAAATTCTTTACTGAGAGAGTGGTGAGGCTCTGTCCCAGGCTGCTGTGGGTGCCCCATCCCTGGAGGTGCTCAAGGCCAGGCTGGATGGGCCCTGGGCAGCCTGATCCAGTGGGTGGCAACCAGCCTATGGCAGGGGGTTGTGAATGGATGGGCTTTAAGATCCTTTCCAACCTAAGCCATTCTATGACTCGGTGATTAATGAACTTTCGCCATTAAATGCCAAAAAACATTGACTAGGAAATTTCAGGCAAAATGGCATTCATTTTCGGTTGAAAACTGTCTTCCATTTTTTATTTTGTCCATCAAGATAATATTGATTAGAGTGAATATTGATTCATGGATCCTGAGTGAATGTTTTGATTTTCTACAGCATCCTGTCATTAAATGGTTCTCTGAAGGCTCTTTGCAAGTGTTTTGCGAATCACTGCTTTCTTTTAGGCTTAGTTTTGGGACCAATGGATTAAATAGTGTGCTTGCAATTTAAAATTGCTTTGTCTATAATGGGAACACAGGCAAAATTGTGAGTATTTGAGCATCTCAGAATGGTGTTGTGAGCAAAATGCAAGAGATTGTGCAAAGGAAAGTAGTCCTCGTCGTGCAGGTCTGGGGATAGTTTGTTCACACAGCTGTCAGCAGGAGTCCTTCTATGGGTATTTGTTCAGGATCGGAAAGCACAGTTGCAAGGGAAAAGTTCTACAGCACCAGGAACATCTAGAATGTAATCTCCCAACTTTTAGGTAACTGACCACTCACTGGAGAATGCTGATAATGTTTCATGTGTTATTGGCCCAGCTTCTTACATAGATCTCTCTCAGGTCTTGTGAGTTGCATCTTTATAATCTTTCTTGATTTGTGATTGCCATCCATCCTACATCCTTGCTTCTCCATTATCAACTTTGCTGTCAGATCCAGGGCTGAGAGTGAGGTTCCAGACTTGACTTATTTTGAGTGACATTAGCCAGAGTCATTGGGGTGTCTCTGCCCCATGTTCTAATGTGATTCCGATGTAAGAATACAGAACGCAAACATCCAAGATGGCTTTGCATGGGTGTGCCAAAGCTTGGTCATTCCCTCTCCACATATAATGTGCTCGTGGGTCACCCCTGAGATCTACCTATCATAGAATCATAGAATCATCCACCTTGGGTTGGAAGGGACCTCAGAGATCATATAGCTCCAACC
>VXAV01002693.1:191520-205107 GCA_013399715.1 Alectura lathami | reverse complement strand
GGCCCTGTAAAATTCTGGGATGCATTCTGGTTTGCAGTTACCGCTGTGCAACTTTGGAGTGAATCCAGTGACAATATCAATTCAGGTGCTTGTGTAGTTGAAATTAGATGAGGCAAACAGATTAGGAGCCCACATGTACAATAGGCAGATATGATACAGCTTGCTTACTAAACCTGAGGTGGGAAAGCAGGCCAGTATGTGGAGCTTCTGCAGCTCCCAGGAGCTGAGGGAAGTGTAACTGGTTATGCGGCTCTCTTCCTGCACATCCTGTGCCGCAAGAGACTTAACAGGGTGATACTTTTTCACTGGTTATTTGTATACTATCACCCCTACAGCTCTAGTGCTGGTGCTCAACCTGCTCCAGGCAGGTTTATGATTTGGGTCTGAATTTTCCCAAGGTCAACATTTCCAGGGTCTTACTTGGGGCTAATTTCTAATGTATGGGCACAATATCTAACACGCTCATTTATTATACAACTTCAATATTATTCTCAATGCAGACAGCAAGAATTTAATCACCCAAACACTGAAAGAAACTGTAAAACTGAAAGTAGAACTGGTGTCATTCAGAAAACCCAGATGGAGGTGCTCTTCAACTTGATTACTTTACTGCTTTGAGTGTTTTCTTTATCTGTGTCACTGTTGTGTTGTGCAGGGTTCTTCAGAAGAAGCATCACAAAAAATGCAGTATACAAGTGTAAAAATGGAGGCAACTGCGAGATGGACATGTACATGAGGAGGAAATGCCAGGAGTGCCGTCTAAGGAAATGCAAGCAAATGGGCATGTTGGCTGAATGTATGTATACAGGTATTTGCATCATACAGTCTGAGTGTGCAGAGAACACATCAAACACTGTATTTGTTTAAGTGAGTTGGTCTTAGTAACGAACCTATAGAAGGTACAGTCTGGCAGGTGGAAGGTGCATTAAATATGATGCTATAATTGTGCATCAAATACTATTGGAAAAGGCAAAGCAACAGGATTTGTTTGGTGGTCAGGGACACAGGGCTATAGGAGCTGAGCAAATGGTGAAGAAAAGGCTGTCCTTCACTAGGTGAGTGGGAAGGAAAGCTAGCTGGGTGGAGCAAGTCTCCAGGAGACTCCCCAGGAGTGAGGGGTCTGCAGTTCTGTGGAAGGCAGAGCAGGAAAGGTTCTGGTGCTTCCCTTCTCTAGTCTTTCTGGTCCTCTGTTGAGTTCTTGCTAGGCAAGTCCAAATGCTGGCATTCAAACAATGCCATTTTTCAGAAAAGAGGAAGACTGCCCTTAGCAGGAAGTTTCTGTGGGCTTGCCCAGTGTATGTTCCCAGACCCCACCCAGCAATCAGGCAAAGACTGCTGACGGCTGGGCCCTTTTTTATAGTCTCATTAGCTTCTCGTGTGGTGCTATGGATTTTGCTGCCTTGAACGCAGACACGTAGGTAGGACTGGCTCCAGAAATGAGACGGGTGGGCTTCAATAATGTTTTGTGTTAAAGAGAGTACTCTATTCAGGCTGACAGCTTGTGAACATCATTGAGTTTCACGTCGAATGACTCACAACAACAGAGATATTGGAGTACAACTTTAAATATAGTTAAAATATTTTGAGTAAAATATTTTTGCATTTTGTTCCTGAAGACAGCGTGTAGATATCTGCTTTCCTGCCTTCTATGAACAGGGCTACAAATTATATTTTTTGACAACTCCAATCATTTTAGCATACACATATGTGTGAAACCAATTTAGGTTCATACAGGAAATTAATCTACTTGGAATTTTTAATATACTTCTATCCCTCAATCTGATCAGAAGATGCTATATTAACTGTTGGTTTTGTGAGAAATAAAAAGCTCCATCAGTATTTGGAATGCATTGCCAGCATAATGTAATTAATCTTCCATTCTGTGAATTGAACAGGCCACAAAGATCCTACGATATGACATATTCTCGTGCAATATGCAAATATGTGAACAGACACCACCACGGTGATGACAGCACTCAGTGGGTCCCTGAGTGTCAGAGGAAAACGACTCCCCCTTGGTGCTTATCCCAGATCCATTGTTCCAGCATTTGGAGGGTTCAAAATAGCCCAAGTGACTCAGTACGACAAAAAACAAGTGATCACTGAAAAAAATAGGTCAGCGTAAATAATACTGACCGAGCACACATGAAAGTTTTAAACTGGCTGATCATTTTCACAAATTGGCACGTGAAATAAAAGCTAGTGGCACTGCCATCTGACTCTCTCTCTGCAATGGAAACACGGGGTATCCTGTGTCACTCATGACTTAAACATAAGCATGCTCTAATGCACTGCAATGAAGATGTTTTGCAAGGTACTATTTAACGGCTTTTAAGTAGGAGTGTATTGTATAATTGCTTTTAGTTCAAGGCAATCCAGGACAGTAAAACATGAAACTTCCAGTACAGAGCATTTATTTGAAAAAAGTGACTAGGAAATAAAGGGCAACCTTGAACTTTGTTTCACTTACTCATTTTGTAGGATTGTAATTACAAGCACTGTGGATCCCTTTTTTACACTGAACAAGGAGGTGAAGTCTTGTAAACATTTATGGTATGGCTACTCAATAATCCTACTCTTGCCCTTTATACATGAAAGATCAAAACTGCTAACCATCAGTTTCAGTTGTTTGCTGTGGTTTTGTTATAAACTGCAAGTTTCTTGTGTGAAATGTCTACCTAGGAAAGACCCGGGTTATGACACTCTTCCTGCAATTTAATAACCATTTAATACCCATTGAAACCCAGCTATTTCTGAGGCAAATATTAAAGTCCTGTCTCTCACGTGAGTTTTCCAGATAGCTTAAATGGAGCCAGAATAAGATGTGAAGGTACAACTCAGTAGCAGGAAGCGTAGGAAAGTCTAGTCTTATTGCTTAAGGCAAAAGTATACAACATTTTCCCTAGGAAGGTGGCAGGCTAGATCCTAAGATGGTGGAAAATGGTGCAAGCCCATTAACACTGCCAAAGGATGCATCAAATATTATCATTTAGAAAAAGAAGTCTATGATGATGTGCAGCAGCACAAATTACATGGCTCAATACCAATTATTATCTCCATGATTCCTATTCCCCTCTTTCAAGGTATTATTTGCAGGTTTTATTTTAATCATGTAAATTTCCTCTTCTCACAGCAGTTCAGGTAGGTTATTTTATATAGTGCTTAAACAGGAAATTAAAAACATTCACAACGAAATTCACTGTTTTCATGGTATCTTCCTCTACCATCATACACTCAATGAATGAGCACCTTTCCCTGCTCTGCATTTTCAAAGGTGAAGAATGGGAAGGATACTTGAAAAACAGTATTGTGCTGATAGGTTTATTTTTAGATGAATACTTAGCTGTTTACTTTTTCATTTGTGCTTTCTGGCTGTCTTCCACAGGTTGTTTAGGGGACGTATTGTCCTTTTCTTTTGTTAGCCCAAGTAAATTGCTAGTTTTTATAACATCCTTTTTAACATAAGAATACTCCTTAGTTCAAGGGACTGAAGCGTAGCCTAGAAAAAAAAAAATACATAAATGCAAAAATCCTTTCATTATGGCAAGTGACATTCTGGAGTAAAACCAGGGCTTTATCCAGTCTTCTAAGAAAAGAAATGCAAAATATCAGAGCAAGTAGGTAACATTGTAAAGTAATACATTTTTCAGGTACATTTGCCAGCCTCAGTTACTTCTGAGCCTAAATGTTGAGCTATTGGTCTATCCATGTACTGACATTCCAATGGCCACAGCCTAAGAGTCCTCTTCTAAGATAACTTTAAAAAGAAGCTGCACGACAGCCATAATATTGCTTAAAGATCATCAAAGACATCTCCTGCCCTTTGTGTAAGAACAGCTGCAGCTGTTTTGGATTGGATCAGTCTTGTAATTGTCCCCATTTACTGTGATTAGTTCAGGTCCTGGAGCACAATAAAGGGTTTTTCGGATGAAAGTAAACCAAAGACGTACTCCAGCACACTCCTGTGCACCCTGTAAGACCATATTAGAACTGGTCCAAAGCGAGCTCCCTGACATGCACACTGTGCAGATGCAGGGGACCAACAGCTGCTGGGCAGCACCAACTGTTTCGCTTTGCATATGGGCTCCTGTTTGGCTGGACTACTCATTAGTGTAAACTTGTGTATCTCATTAGACTCTCATCCAAAGATTACAACACATTCAGGAAATGACCTGTACAGGTAAGCGAGCTTGTTAGTGTAAAGGGCATTCACGGGCCTGTTTATGTATTTAGTCAGTGCCTAAAACATATATGCAAGTCTAAAATCTATTGTCTTACATGTTCTAGGTCTGCTAACCGAAATACAATGCAAGTCAAAAAGGCTACGGAAAAATGTGAAACAGCTCCCAGATCAGACAGCCAACGAAGATAACGAAGGCCATGACATGAAACAAGTGACATCTACAACTAAAACGTATAGGGTAATAAAATTCTTGTAATAGTAGTGGCAATGTTTGAACTAAATGTGGCTAGTATAGTGAGTAAGTACTTGTAAATTCTATGGAGCTCTCTGCATTAATTAAAAATCCATCTCCCACCCAAGTCAGGGAAATACTTTGAGTACATTAGTTCTGGTATTTTTAGTCAAAACTCAGTAAATTCCATAAAAACCATTAAATATTTTTTTCTGTGATATATGTCAGGTACATATCACATACACTGATGTGCGATATTGAAGTTTGAGCATGCCTTGTCATGCTAATCTTTTCCTTATTTCTAATATTAAACTACATAAACTCAGTTTAGAAGCCTTAAACACCTCTCCTCTGTTGACTTCTATGGAAATCTTATGTCTCTCGGTGACAAGCAAACCTAGTCTGCTCGACTTCCAAGTGTAAGAAATAGATGTGTATCTTTTGCCTAAAGCAAGCAATGCTAGGTCATTTCTATTTAACCGCATTTCATGATGGGCTTTTTTTTTTTTGCCAGTATAGGAGAAAGTAGAATTTACCCCAGAACAGCAGAATCTTCTTGATTATATTATGGATTCATACAGTAAACAGCAAATACCTCAGGAGGTGTCAAAAAAGCTAGTAAGTACATTGATTAATTAATTCTTGAGATGTGGATGAAGAGACTGATGATTAGGTAGATTATGGATATAAACTTACAGTTTAAACATGCTGCAAGGAATGCAGAATGTCTCCCATTCAGTCATTAGATAGACCACGTCTTTGTTTACTAAACTGAAATTCATGTAAAAGGATTTCTACTCTTTGAAAATATGCATGGAAAATATGCCCAGGATGCACAGCTTGAAGGAGATGGTCCTTGAATATTGATCAGCTCTCCTGGGCCCCTCTTCCCTCCAGGGCTTTGTCCCCACGACACTCTGCTAAGCAGATCCCTGAAGAGGCCAAAGTCTGCTCCCTTAAAGTTCCGAGCAGTGAGCTTGCTGCGCACCCTCTTTGACTGCCTAAGAATCCTGAACTCTGCCATTTCGTGATCGCTGCAGCCGAGGCTGCCCTTGAGCTTCACGTTACTCACCAGCCCCTCCTTGTCAAGGTCCAGCACAGCACCTTTCCTTGTGGGTTCCTCTATCCCTTGAAAGAGGAAGTTGTCACCAATGCAATCCAGGAACCTCCTTGATTGCTGGTGCCTGGCTGTGTTGTCCTCCCAACAGATATCGGGGTGGTTGAAGTAGATATCAGTGTGGTTGAAGTAACTTAAGTCTTCAGCTTCGAAAAGTAAAAGGAAGACACTTTCAGGGGGACAGTTTTATAACCTCTAATTACCTTGTGCAACTTGTTTCCACAGGAGGTTAAAAATAAACATCTATTCAAAAAGGAAGTAGATAGATTCATGGATAACAGATTCTGTGGCTCTGAGCAACCTGATCTAGTGGGAGGTGTCCCTGCCCATAGCAAAGGAAATCATCTCTGTCTGGGAAACAAGAGTTATCTTGGGCATTAACAAACAGAAAATATTCCTGGAACACTGGGCTGGATGGGTTCCTGGGCTGTTTGATCTAGTGATTGGCAACCCTGTCCATGGCAGGGGGGTGTGGAACAAAATGATCTTTAAGGTCCCTTCCAACCCAAACCATTCCATGATTCTGTGATAACAAGGCTTTTAGTTAAGTATTATGGTGCACATATAACTTCTAGCTCAGGAAGTGCCTAAATCATTGACTACTAGACATGGCATTGAAGATGAGACATACTCCAGGGAAAGGACACTTCCTACTTCTTTAATTTCTTATATTGCTTTCCAAAAGACATGTTTTTGCCAACCAATTGAAGACAAATTGCAGGTTTAGGTAGACCTCTCCCCTAATCCACTCCAACAATTCTTGGTTTTAATGCTTTTAAATGTGAAATGCTAATGAATATTAACAGACTTTGTTTGTTCTGATTTTTAACAGTTACACGAGGAATTCAGTGCTGAAGGGAATTTTCTGATTTTAACAGAAATGGCTACCAGTCATGTTCAGGTTCTTGTGGAATTCACTAAAAAACTACCAGGTATATCCAATCTGCTGGGGCACATTTTGTTATTGCGAAATTTAGATGCCTTCAGTTGCCATTTGATTGTTGTGTATATTTTGAATGCCATCAAAATACCACCCCCTCTGACAAATGCATTCTTCAGACACTATCTAAAGAAAAGGAGCATTGTGCTTTGCAGACAATATTATGAATAATTCAAATTCTGTCACTCTGAGATGTGGCACTTTTTGCCTATTGACAAACAAAATGTTCAGGGAAGGGGTTCTGTCTCTAGAGAGACTTTATTTTCATATATCAGTGCAATGCCAAATAGTCTGACTCTAAATTATCACTTTACACTGGCCAGACTTTGCTTTGCTCAGTTTGCTGCCTTTCTAGAAAAGCGTTTCAGCTATGGCATCCACTGAATTGTGAGTCCTAAATATGAACTTTGTGTAGTTGGAGGTACCAATGTCTATGGACCTTGTATGGTGTGTTATGGACAAACACTGAAAACCTAAGTGGTATTATTATTATTATTATTATTATTATTATTATTATTATTATTATTATTTCAAATCCCAAGTGGATGTTACCTCAAGACTGAATGCTAGGCATGGTACAGACTCTTGTGAAACAAGTCTCTCCCCTTCCTGGTCTGGAAGCAGTGTCTACAGATGCTCTCTCACCAGCTTGGAGCACTTGAGCACCATTCAAACCAGTCTCCAGCTGGAAAGGGCTTCCAGCTCCTCAGCCTTGGAGCCACAGACAAAGCCACCCTTAAAAAAATTTTTCAGGCCCTTTTTTTTTTTTTCGTAAGAAATCTGCACTGTAATGCCTAACTGCAGGAAAACATTTTTCTCCTGACATTCCCATGATCTTGACCCTTTCTCTGTGTGTTGCAGGCTTGATTCAAATCCTTGTACTGCAACTCTAAGTTTATTTTTATGCTATAAGGAATACTGGCTTAAAGGATATGAGCAGGGTACAAATTCAGCAAAGGGGTACAGCAATGTCAGCTGAAAGATGCTAAGAAAGCTCCGTAACAGAACAAAAGAAATTACTCAATTTGCTATGTGCTGCTCTGGTTGAGTGCAATCACTGGTCAAGCACAGGGTTATGTGTGCATGTACACACCTGAGTGAGCAAAGAAACTTGAATGACTCTATGAGCTAGAAACTTGGTAGTGGTTTGATAAGAGGATAGAAGCCCTACCAGATTTCTGCAATCCATATGGTCTCATGCTGAGTCGAAGGCAAAGGCCTGGGATCTTAGAGTCTCCACAAATGCTGCTGGCCTGGCTTCTAGAGCCTGATTTTTGAAATCAGCTGCCAGCAGTGACAGAGAAGGATCTCCCCAGATGTAATTCACTTAAACTTTGGTATGGACTGAGCCTGTGTTGTTATTTTGTGGAATCTGGGTTTCAGTCTCTGCAGCACTTGTCAAGCCAACTAACACCAGCATCAAGGTTACACAGATGTGCAAGAAGTTCAGGACAGAAAGTAGCAGGGATTTTTCTGTTGATGCTTTACTTATCCCTAATGTCTCCCCAGGCTTCCAAACCCTTGATCATGAAGATCAAATTGCTTTGCTGAAGGGCTCAGCTGTAGAAGCCATGTTCCTCCGTTCAGCTGAGATCTTCAGTAGGAAACTTCCTACAGGACATACCGTCCTTCTAGAAGAAAGAATTCGTAATAGCGGTAAGCATCTTGTTTACAAGGAAAAAATAAAACACAGTGTTGCAGTTCTGTGTCGGTATTTTGACCTTGAAAAGCTAGCGAAATAATTTACTAGCATTGAAACAGGTTTATATGAAAGCTATTCTTTATACTAACTAGAACAAATCTAATTCAGCCTCGAGTTTAAAGATTATAAGGTAAAAGTTCATTCATAAATACATTGCAAATATTATGACTAATGCTATATCAAATAAATCCAGTGCAAGTCTCCAACGATAAGAATAAAAGAATAATGAAAAAGAGATTCAATTTCAAATTATTCAAATAAAATATCAATATTTATGCTTGCAAATTCAATGAAGGAAGAAAGGAAGGAAGGGAAGGAAAGAAAAAGAAAGAAAGAGGAAGAAAGAAGGGGAATAAATGAGAAAAGAAAGGAAGAAAGAAAGCAAGCAGGCAAAGTCATGTTTTCCATTGTTACGTAGTCTTTGTGCTCCACTGGTGCAATACAGAATGTGTTTCGTCTTTTTCTGTGTTGACTAGCAAACCTTATCTACTTTTAATCTACTTATCATTAAAAATTCAAATGTAATGCAAATTGAAAGAATTTATCAATAGTCACAGAGGCTGCTTTGATTCTGCCTTCTGGCCCTCCTTTATAGTGATCAGAAGGAAAATATGTAGGAGAACATTTATCCGCAATACTAGTCACAGAAATGAACTTGAACTCAGTTCTGAAACTCTTAAAATCCATGACATGAAGGGACTATTAATGCATGGAAAATGAAGCCAATATTCATGTATTTGAAACCCTGAAAACAAGTCAGAAAATCTGAGCATAACTCACTTGCTAGAGTTACGGTTTAGTTTGAGTTAGCACACTCATTTCTAGGTTTACATACTGTGATTTTAAACATTTATTTTGATTTATAATAAAAGGCTTTTATTTGAAGGTCTCAAAGCTGTGGGTTTGAGAGTGATAGAGATGGCTTCTTGGTCAGGCTCTGCAGGCAGAGAAGCGAGACATGATAACCAGAGTAGCAGGAAGTACTTTGACCCGGAATATCAGATAAGCCATTAAGTCATACTGATAATTATTTCCTTACCCACAATTTTCAAATAGCCTTTTAATTCCCTGCAACTATTGATCCAAGATGAGATGCAATATCATTTTTTCCAAGTTAGTGCTAGACTTAGCATTTTGTACCATAACATGACTAATATTAATATGACTTTGTATCCTGCAGTAGTGTTATTGACCTGTCGTGAAACAGATAAACCCAACATTTATGTAGACGAAAGTTTCAAGACAAGTAATGATTTCTAATGCAGAGTTATTTATTACAGAGGAAGAACTCCTGCAATTCCTTTTTTTTTTTTTTTTTTTTTTTTTTAATCAGAGGACAAAACCTTCATGGTAAATTATAAATTAGTTCTGGGTTAGAACTTGAGTTGAATAGTTCCCAAGAAATGGATTGCTATAAATTTTTTAGTGTGTATATATATACATACTGCGTGTATACATATATGTGCCTTATTGCTCATGGAAAAAAAAACAAAAAGGCTTTCTAAAGCATATTCCCTGAAGCCATGATCAAGTTGGGAACATAAAAAGCAATACTGCTGCTAGAATTGCCCTCCTTATATTGCAGAAGGATAAAGTATAATCCAGCTTAGCTGCTCCTGGCTGCATTTTTTTCCTTCCATTAATAACCAGAATAGAAGGCATAACAATCTTTGCTATTCAAGCCTACTTAAAAACATTTTCCTTGACTGCACTTAATGGGGTTTTGACAGCAAACAAAAGTAGCTTGTAAATCGCTGCAGTTGTGGCCGTGTTAACTTAATCGTTGCTACTGAGGCTACTGAAGATGATGTTAACTGTAAGTGTTACTGCACAGACCTAGAAGTCATTCAAAATTTCCAAAAGTGCAGGAGTCCCTCAGTTTGGGCAGATATTGCCTCATTGTCGTTGCTGCATATTAGAGCATGTCAGCTCAAACTGGTAGTGTCCCTTGCATGAAGATACTTACATGTGCTTTAAAATGCCCCGTTCCCTCTGTATTATGTGCTGGTAATTGCCTGTCAGCTAGAGGTATCATCTCTTTTCCACTGGCAATGCAAGCAGATTGATTTCTAAAAGGAAGGCTTTTACTAGGTAGCTTTGACTTTCTCATGCTTCCAAAACATATTTCTCTGTTCCCAGGATTTCAAATGAAATGTGTTCCTATGTCACACAAGTTATCAGAATTTTTTTTGTCTTCACTTTAAACTTCTGCTTTGGTGCAGTTTTTCTGCACATTTTATCTTAGCTTTTGATAAATTCCAGAATTACATGTTCAGGTAAAATGACTCATTTCAAAATGTGGTAAAATATCTACTGCTGAACCATTTTATTTTTGTGGTCTAATTCATGTTAGTTTTATGTATCCTGAGTTTAAATAAATTGAAAGAAAGGTATCTGAGTTCTTCTGCTGTCATTGCTTACACATACATTTATATAATGAAGAAAGCCCAAGAGAATTACACATAAATGTGGAGAGAGGAACAGAAGTTTAACATACACCTGACTAAATACAGCAAACCAAAACACCCTGCAAAACCGAGTGCAGCAAAGGAAATGCTGTGATAGTTTAGAAATTCAATCTAAAAGTAATGAGTGAAGAAAAATCGTCAGGGCTATTCATAGCTCCTAGTGAGGTCCTAAGCACTGTCGGGACATCTGCCATAAATTGTTGCTATTAGTCAGAACTTCTATTAACATATTTTAGATGCAGACAGATGTCTGAATGTCACATAAGTCCTATTGTCAAGCCTTGATATCTGTATCCATAAAATTGATGGGGTGGGGGAAGGTCCTGCCTAAAAGTCAAAAGCTGTCCAGACTTCTTATCACCTGACACTATGTCCATTTAGAAGCTGCTCTCATCTATTCACATTTATGCGTCTGATTTATAGATTCAGAGAAACACTCTGATTTATAGAAGATTTTTTTTTTTTTTCTGGTAAAGAAGCCAGAGATCTGATGGTGATGACCTTTGAGCATTAGCAATATTCGTTTTTATTTTCATGCTGATTAAGTGTATATTTATTTCTTAGCTTGTGCATATTGCATAAGTCCTGGCACATCTGCCTTTGTTTCTGCCTGTATGGACTTTCTCCATAAGATGTTCTGGAAATTCTTTCATTCACTGCTCCTGAAACTGAAATCCTTTCTTACTCTAATATTCAGACTTAATGAGAAATACAGATGTTTTATTTAATGTTAATGAGAGCTTGTACAACTTACTGTTCTTATTTGATACTTCACTATGCATAACTCATGTTGCCACTCATTAACTCATTTTTGTGAAAGGCTTACATCTGAGCAATTTAATGCCTAGTTTCTTTCTGTTATTTTGAAAGCAATTTCCCCCTCTTGTCCAGCACTACAATAATTTTAAAAACGCTGCTGAAATGCTGAATGTTTTCTCAGGGGGTATTTATACCTAGCTTTCCTAAGGACATCTGCTTTCAGCAGTCATTAAGAGATACAGATTTTTATTTTGTCATTTTTTTCTACAGAATAGTTCTATTAATTTCAGTATTGGGGAATAAGACACTTTCTGATATGAACAGAAATGAAGAATCTGGACCCAGACTTTCAGCTAGGAGCAAGACACCTGTCATTGTGAAGTACACCATTATCTTCCTGGATGGCTTACAGGTGCTGAAGTGCAATGAAATCCGAGGGAAAAATGAAATAACCACTATTTCAAAGCATTGGCAAGAGGCCACCTTTAGCCTTGATGTGGATACAAAGTTCCCATTGTTTTGGACAAGACCATCCTGCAACCAAGAGCAAAATTTGCCAAAGGAACAATAGTTACCTAACCACTTCCGCTGCCTTTGGCTTTCATTATTTGATTCTTAGTACTGAGTAAGCGTAGTGCTTCAAAACCCCTCTGTGCTGGAGGCTGTGCAGGGAAACAAGATGAAATGATCTCCACTGCTGAGTGCAGATAAACTGAGAGAGTAATCGGACCTGCATCTCGCTCCATGTTTCTAAACATACCTGCAAAACAGATCCGCCTAACTCTTCCATGTGCATCCACGTGGAAGAAGACATTTCCCATCCCATGAGTAGACCCAAAATCAGCACCCTGCCACATTTAGAAATTAGGGCCACTTTTAATTGCAGAGTATGGGAAACAACTTTTCAGTTTGTGTATGGTCCTGCATGATCTACCCTGCTGACTTAGCCAGTGCCATGTTCCTGAATGACAAATGAAGCTTAAGCAAGTATTGAAATCATATCTACAGAGTTAATTTATATACATGAAAGTAAGAACAGATGTCAGAGGACCCAATCTCTTTTCTTCTGCCTCTGGAGACTAGCTGAAGGCAGTGTAGATGCTGCTGCCATGTGCCAGGCTGCTCTTCCCTCCTGGCCGCAGGCACACAGGCTGTTGCCAGAGGATGGAATGTGGCAGTGTTATTTGCATCCTCCTTGCTGCTTTAGTGGGGTTACTTCGCTTGCAATGATGGCTCCACAGTGGTCCTATTCATTGATTTTGAGAAGAAGAGGTTTCTCTATCCTACTTGTGAGTTCTCCTTGGCACCCACTAAACTCTCCTGTAAGTTGCTCACCTCTAGAAGCTAATGGTAGAGAAGAAGTCACATGTTCGCGCCCTGGTGTATCTTCTCTATGGGACAGATATTCCCCTTTTTGTGTCTCAGCATCAGTGGAGTGAATTTGGCCAGAGTTTAAAGGGCTGCTGATGTGTCTGAATAGATTGGAAGGCAGAGCTCATAACAAATACTTTGCAGCATGGAAATCAGTTCTGGTAGATGAAGCATCATGAAAGATAAGGTGTAATTTTGTGAGTAATTAATATATTTTATTTTCATAAAACAGCTACTAATATACTGTTGGTTTAATATCCACTTATCTCCATGTTTATCAAGAAAAACGATCTCTTCATCCATATTAATCACAGAGTGCTAGTTGCTATTAATTAGTGCTTACTCTCAAGCTTTCCTTTGCAACAGATCAATCTGTTCTATTTTAATGAACAGTCAAAATAAAAGAGAGAGTACCAGTCTCAAAAAACAGCAATACTGACTTCATTTGGCTGTGGGAAAAAAAAAAAAAAAAAAGTGTATTCCAGCACTATGTTAAACTGGTAATTATTTACAGCCAGAAACTGCAAACCTTATGAAAGCAACAGTCCTCTTACCTTCAGTGAGAAACCACAGGAGCAGAACTATAAAAAACAAGGCAAAACCTGAAACACTACTGTGTCTTCAGCTACAGAGATGAATGAAATAGTGTAAGAAGTAAGGGGTACTAAACTGTGTAAGAACTAAGGGTGCTCACAAACTTACATCTCCTCTGGTCTAATGCTGCCAGGCCGTACTCAGTGAAGGTAGTTTTTCCCATTGGCTACTCTGGGGTTTCCAGCCAGTCAGGCATTAACATAGCAAAATCAATTCAATTG
>VXAV01002693.1:165081-185906 GCA_013399715.1 Alectura lathami | reverse complement strand
TTGGGGCACGGCGGGTCCGTAGGCGCGGAGCCGCCCCGGGGAGCCGGTATCCTGCTCTCAGCAGCGTGGCAGGACGCGGGTCCCCAGGGGCAGCGCGCAACCTGTCGTGCAGCGGGATGGCCTCCGGTGAGGTCGGGAGGCACCGGCTCGGACCCCGGGTAGCCCCCGTGCAGTGCGCTGTGCCCGGGAAGTGCCGCGGAACTGACCCAGGGAAGGGAGAGGGAAGCGTTCGCGTAGCGCCGTGCGAATCGGTTCTTGCGCCTCACGCAAGTGTTTGGGGGTTCGGTGCTGGTTTTGTCGGAAGTGTGCTCCCGTGCCCTTGGCTAAAGTACCCATTCGTGCCGCTTAGCAAGCTGAAAAATGTCTGTCTGCTCTCTTTGAAAGCTGGCTGTGATCCAGGGATGCTGTGTGTCACCTTTGGCATACTGTCAGACAGAGACATGGGAAAAAGTGCATGCGTGCCTTTAGGACCTACAGGGCATAGCTGGCCTATGCATTTGTAACGATACATGTACTGGGTGGACCTTTCATAATAAGACAGGATTTTACATTGAGTCGCAATAAATTCCTTCTGCCGGCCAGCCAGCATGCTGCTTGCTGGGCATCAGGCAGTGCTGCCTGCTGTGTTGCTTTGCTGGAAGAAGAGTGGGGTGGAAAAGGGAGAAAAGAGAGCTTGTTCTCATGAGCTTGTCCTGCCGAGCTGGCTCAGTGCAAGCAGTGGCAGGGTGGAACCAGCGTCTCCCCAGACTGGATGCTCCTGTGGTGAAGGAGCTGTGGCAGCTGCTGAGATGAAGCCCTCACCCTGCTCTTAGGTGGGTTTCTCTGCCCTGCCAGGTGCCCCCGGAGGCTTTTCCCCACCACAAGAGGAGACGCGGAGCCTGCCCTTGCTGAGGGGTGCAGAAAGGCAGCCCCTGAGGAGAGCAGTCTGTGCACCCTGGTGTAAGAAGAGGGTTGCCACCTCAAAGCCCTTTTTCCTTGGACCGACTGGTCTGGTTTCTTCTCTTTCATGCCTCTGAGGCTTCCCCAGGGAAGCAGAGCTCCTGCTGACTCAGCCATGAGTGAAAGGGCTCTGTAATTGCTGTAGTGACAGGGAGTAATGCTCTGTGGATGTCTCATGTTGTGCTAAACTCTCTTCTGCATGTTAGGTTATGTGCAGAAAAAGAAAATCTTGGATGTCCTGTAGTAGGTTTCAACAGACCCTGATTTGACAGCTTCTTTCATTTGAGGGTGTTTAAAAACAGGAGTTTCAGTAGGTGCTGTCAAGATTAATCTAGAGATTCCAGCTGCTCTGGGTTAGTCTGTTGTGACTGCCTTTGGGTGTTGGTGGAATAGGAGATGATGTGTGATATACCTTAAATAAAGGGTGAAGATGTAGAAGTGTTCCTGCCCAAGGTTTCTTAATGAGTCTGTCAATCCTTTCAGGTTCCACTAAGGAAGATCAGTGACTGTTTTGTCTGTGTTTTAAATAGCTGCAGAGTTGTGGCCTTTTTTGTCTCCCTGTAAACTGAGCCATCTAATGAAGTGGGATTTGGATATGGTTCATCCTGTGCTGCAGAATGTCTTGTAATTAGCGTAGCATGTCTTTCTGGTTGGGTCCCATCTATAAAACCTGATACAACTGATGCTAAGCAGGCTATCTTGGGTAGGTAGCATCTAAGAGCATGTGTTTAGCGCCCTGAAGAGCTTTGGTGCTTCCTCAGATTGCCCAGGGCAAAGTGGTGGGCAGTGTTCTGAGGAGCAGAAGCAGCCGATACGGTCTTGTGAGGCTGTCAGGGTGTGTCTGCACCCCCCTTCCCAAGAAAGGCCTGTCCCTACGCAACGTATCCATGGACAGGTACCTTTTTCCCACCTCTCTTTGCTAATGTTGATCCACAGCTCCACTCCTTTATTGGAGGCTTCGCAGTCAGCCTGCCGAAGGCAGCTGTGCCTTCCCCAGTCTATCATTTGGGGCTGACCACCTGTCTGGCTGCAAGTCAGTGTCTCTGTATTGATCAGGTACATCAGGTGCTGCTAAGCAGTCTTTCTCCTCTGCCCATCCCACAGAGCCTGTCAGCAGCAGAAGGCCAGAGGAGATGGGATATTTTCTGGGAGTCGTGCTGGTGGCCAGGAATCGCTACATTTGCTGAGCTTGGGGCTGTTGGCCGCTGGATGGGAAGCACTTGCAGTTTCTATTGCTTTCCCTGTTTAAAGGTGTGAAGCAGGTAGACAGCCCTCCTAGTTACCTTTGGGATAGCAGATGGCCTGGAAATGCAAATGGCATGACCAGACATGGCCAAATGACACAGGATGTTTTCTTTGGCACCTGTGAGCCCTACACGCTAAATGCCTGTTGAAGAAGCCGGTGTACACAGAAATTAATATTGTTCTGGCTGGAGCTGCCTGAATTCAACATCAAATACTTGCTTCATTCGTTACATACAACTTTTTGACAGAGGAAACCCCACTGGTTTTAGAACTCGGACCATAGCACCTTCTGCACCTTTGCATGTTGGCTGCTTGAAGGTGAGAGGTTTCTGGATCTCAGCCCATGCCTCTGTGTTGGTCTGCACTCCTTGTGGTCTCAGAACAGGACTGTTTGGGGTCTGAGAATGGCTAGCTCTTAAGCTAAATTAAACTTTCAACTCAAGATTCACTCAGGGTAGTGGGTCTCATCAAAGGTTTATTTTATTTATTTATTTATTTTGTTGTTAAATGCTATTCAGATGCACCAATAATATGTGAAACTATTTGACTTTCTAGAGGCCACTGAAGGATACAGGCTTACAGAATAACTCAGTTTAGAGGACCAGGCCCTTGAAGTTCAAGTGCCACAACTTTCCTCAATCTCCTTATTTTTTAAGACCAGATTTGGTTCGGCATTCTACAAAACTGCAGATGCTGAACATTCTTGCGATAACTGTTGTGTGAATATTTTGCTTTGTTCGTGTTTGGAGCGTTCTCTGTGAATTAGGCTGCCTTTTGTTCTTCTCTTGGCAGTTAGTATGCTAGAGCTCTTGTTAGCCTATGTGGAGCTCCTTATTTTAATGAGACCAACTTCTCTGCTGGCTGTTCTGCTGTTGTTTTATTTATTTTTTTGATCAATGAAGCCTCTTACTGGGACTCTCTTGGGACAATAGCTTTCTTATGCTAAAGGAAAATGTATTGCCCTGGACAGAGCTGTGGGAAGCATAACATGCTCATTAGTAATGCTTGGTATATACCCTGCCCTTCCCTTGTTCATTCATGGAAGGAAAAATGACATCAAGGAGAGGATGGCTTCCCCCCCCCCTTAGAAATAAAAGTGAAGGAGGGGAAATATACCACTTTGAGCACCTCTGATGAAGTTGGAGTAGTGCTGGCAGTCCTGGTACGAGGAAGCGGCTTCAGTTGGAAAACGGAGTGGTTGCTCCGTTGCCTGTCGTAGAGGTAAGTCGTCTGAAATTTCTGACATGTGCAGTCCTGTGTAATATGTGAGGCTCAACGTACTGGGGAGGGAAAACCAGCACTGCTCTGCTATCTAGTTAAGAGGAAGGGGATAATTTTTAGGAGCATTAGATCCTCTGTGATGGACCTTAGAACCTAGTCTTAGGATGGCTGGGTTGTGAAACAGATGGAGAAGGTGAGAAGTGTGCTATCTATGTGTCCTTTGTCAGCTGCAGAAGAGAAAGCAAGGACCTGATTGCATCTAAAACTTTCCTTAAGAATTGTTTTACAAGGGTATTGTCCTGATAATCACTTTGTTGCAGTAGCTTGCAGCATTCCATTTAAAACTTAGGTTTATGGTGGCTGCCTGGAAGTCTAAGTAAAAATCCATACAGAAACAAATAAAACCATTGTTTTCTCTAGTGTATCTATTCAAGAATAAATCTCATTCTTCAAAGTGAGATTTTTCATAATCCTTGAAGTATTTAAAGTAAACTGAGGACATATATGTGTGTCTGCATGCATGTACAAGATACGCTTGTGATAGGTTAGAAAGAGAGAGTAAGTGCCAGTGCTGTTAAGTCCAAGAACGGTTTGAATATTAATGTATCTCTTCGACAAGGTAAATGCCTTTCAGACCCTTAAACCAATGCAACCCTTTGAGCATGAGGTTAGTTGCTACTTTGTGCTGTAATAACTTTATCTAAGGGCAGAGAGCTGAAGGAACCTGAACACTGGATTAAGACCTTAAATGCTAAGATAATTCTTTCTTGCCTCCATGTCTTATTACACTTGCTTTTATTTTGCCTTTATTTCTTTATTGGAATCTTTCAGAGAGCAGGAGTGACTGTATTAAAAATTCTCTTATTTTTCCCCAGGGGGAGAAACTAATGTAAATGCAGATGACCATGCAGAATGCAGTTCAGGTAAATGCCTTTTGTAATGTTTGAATCCTGTATAATACTTTTTTTTTTTTTCTTTTTAATGCAAACATCTACTCTGAAGCAGATGAAATGCTAGAATCCCAGAATCATCTTGAGCCTTTAAAAAACGACAACAAAAAAAACCAATAGTTTTCCCTTTAACAAATGGAGCAGTGTGGTGAGATAGGTAACCCAATGTTGTAATCAGATAGAAAACTTCATAGGCAATAGTGCTTAGGAAGAGAAAGTATGGCTCAAGTCAAAAGATGAGAATGCTTTAAAAATTTCTCAGTAATTGAGAGGTGTTTTTAAAAATGCTGCCTTTTTTAAACAACTTCAAATATATATTAGACAAACATCCTTCCTGAGCTGAAGAAAGTAGCTAGGAATATTGGAAGGGCTCTTTCTCTTTGGGAATTCTGTCCCCATGTCTTTCAGCATGGTCCTTTTCTTGAAACATGAAGGTACCTATCAGTCTGAAAACACACACTTCTGAAGAGAAGTGCTAGGATTCAAGTTCAAGAGCAGTGTATGTTCTTGCATAGGAATGTATTTCCCCTTTTAATATCATCACTTCAATGATTTAAACACAAAATGCATCTGAAACGATTGATCAGAGAACTTAGTAGTCTGTAATAAGTTGTATGATAAACTACAGATTATATTGCTTAATGTGTCCTGAGGAGAAAACCAGCACAAATGTAATGCATGTTTTCTTTACTTAATATTCACTAAAATTTATCATTGTAAAGCCAAAGGAGGTCTGTTCGTAGCCACATAAGGGTAACTGTGAAGCCAAGGGAATGAATGTAGTGATGCATTTGATGCAGAAGTTACTAATGAGAGCTGTACCGATTCTTTATTACTGTTGTGTTGGTTTGGTGTGCCTGTCTGAAGGGAAATTAAAATGCACTCTTTGAATAATAGACCTTTAGCATAATTCAGAACTGTGGGATTTCATCATCTGTCTGCAAATATTAGAGTTCACTCTTGAGCTTACTGAAATCTCCTGCAGGTGTGGTTTGGAGATGACCTTCCTTTAAGTCCTCGAAGTCCTCTGACTCCCAGGCATGGCCCGGGTTTGGCAGATGTATGCCTGTATGACCAGTGGATATCTGTGCGGCATGAAGCAACTTTGGTGCCTATGCAGGAAGACCTGTCCATCTGGCTGTCTGGCTTACTGGGTGAGGTTAAAAATAAATCACTGTCTAATAACTTTCAAAGCACATTCCAATATCCAACTCAACACTGACACTTAATATCCATAATACTATTAAGGCTTGGTGTATATGAGCATGAATTGTTAGGAGAATTGCATTAAAATACATGTTCTAGTTTCAGATTTATTAGCTTGCAACGCTTGGAGGTAAGGTGATTAATGCTTCTAATTTATATTTCTGATTCTTGTTAGTCTAAGAGAACGTTTGTTTTTAGCTTACTTATATTTCTTCTCATTTTCAGTCTGTTCAGTCCTTTTTTATATGAGGAGTACCTGTGACATATAGTTGGGCTGGAGGATCAAATATTTCTTTAGAATGAATATTTTGGAAATTTCTTTCCAAATGCTTTCATTATTTTATTACTTCAGTGGTAATTTCTTTGTCTAGCTCATAGATGGGAAGAAATGTTCAAGTTAGTTAACTTGTGCTAACAACGGTGCTTAGTGCTAGTCACCAGACCTCTTCCTTCGTGGACTCTAGCTGAAGTCTCTAACACTGGAACACTGAGTTGCCTGTAAGTTCACACAAAACTTGTCTTCTATGGAGTAACTCCAATGCTGGCCTTCTCTTTTAGGAATAGAAGTCACAGCAGAACAGCTGCTGGAAGAACTTGATAATGGAGTACTACTCTGCCAATTGGTTGGTGTTCTTCAAAACACAATTAAAAAATCTTGTAGCTCAAATAATTTAAGGGTGAGTTATATTTCATTTTTTAACACGTAAATTCTTTAAGTAGTAGTAAAAGGAAAGCAGGTGAGTCTTCCCAATGTGGCGTTCTATGTGCTGTGTATCTAGAGACCTATTAACAGCAGCACAGGTTTGTAGACGGATAAACCGGCTTTATGCAACAAATAACTTAGTCACTTTTCCAATCCAATCCAAAGATGCTTACTAGGTTTTTAGTTTTATTTCAGGAGAAGTCTTGCCAGAGGGAGATCCAGTCCAGATCTAGAGTTAGTTTGCTCTCCCAACAGCAGTGTGGGCTGGTAACAAGGTACCCATTGGCTCTAGTTATATAGGCTAGCCGTTAAAGTATCCTAATTGATATATACTTGGAAATGGGCTTCAGTGTTTTTGTTAGGAACCGAGGCTGAGCTGAAATATGAATATTAAGCAACTTGTAATCTGTATTTATTCAATGAAAAATACTGGTGTGTTGCTTTGGAGTGTAAAACCACGTAATACTGGTACAGGTAGCACATGCTCACATGCAGATACTCAGCATAGTCACAGCAATGCTTGGATTTGTCAAACAGTAAAAGATCACCAGCTAGTGTTCCCTAATACACAGCATTTTCCTTTGTTGAGGGGGGAACCGTTTCATATCCAAACCAACCCTTTTATGTCTAGTTCTTAATGTTTTATCTATATGATGGCATTGGTGGTTAGTTTTACAAACTTCAAGTCTTAACCAATGGAAATTAACCACAAAGCAATATGATGACAAATGTTAGAATTGTTATTGATGGGGAGGGAAAAAGGCAACAGTCTTAGGATGCCAAATGGTATTTATACAAGAGCCATAAGAATTCTGGAAATACTTAGGCATCTTGCCTTCCTTAAAAAACAAAACAAACAAACAAAAAACTTCCATACCTTTGTCCAAACCTTTTTGTTTAACTTGAAAGCAAATCAGTATTTGTTTGTCTGGTTTAAAACTAGGTCTTGAAAGTAAACGCTCCCTTGCTCCCATGTGATTTCCTCTGCTTCCTAGACTGGGCTCTAAGGTGTTGCAATGAGGCATCTAAGTACAATTTAGTTAGGTTAGGATTCTCTGTGCTCATTCTACTGCTATGAACAGAGCTTGGGAGGAAGGAGTCGTTAGCTAGTCCTGTGAAACCAACAGTGAGACCGGCACAGGGGAAGTGGAGAAGCAACACTATGGGAGATCCTGGGAGACGTTACAGGGCTAAGTATTGTTCATTCAGTGACTATTAACATGGATGAAACCGAATGCCATCTATGTTAGAATGGCCTTTTTAATGGAATACATGGTGTTTTTCTTGAACCAAAAATAGCTGCCAACCACTGTTTCAGTACTCTGAATTTAGGGTTTGTTTTCCTTTGGAAATATGCTTTGAAATTTATTGGCAATGTTGATGTGCACAATGTACTTTCTGTTCTCTTCCCTTGCCAGAATTTTCCAATGAGAAAAGTTCCGTGTAAGAAGGATGCTCCATCAGGATCTTTTTTTGCCAGAGATAATACAGCCAACTTTCTTGACTGGTGTAGGGCCATTGGAGTTGATGAAACTTACCTCTTTGAATCTGAAGGTTTAGGTAAATCTGCCTTTTTGTGAGACTTGCTCTGGCCTGTATGTGGATAACTACCTGGTCAGGGAGAACTGTTGCCTATAGTCTTGCAAAGCCTTTGTTGTGCCTGTGTCTGTCTTGTGCAAACTGCTAATGATTTTATTTATTTTAAGGCAGTGTTTGTGTAAAAGCCTTGAAAGATCAGTTCAGTAACTGCTGTAATGTGAATGATGCTTTTCCAGCCTTCTAAAAGTTGCCATGTGGGAGGAAGGGGGTAGTGAGAGCTGAGCAGCAAACTCACATGTTTTCCTTCTGTAAAAAGCCCCACTGAGAAACAGAGAAGTTGTGGTGTCCCTTCTCTTCCCCACTCCCCATGCTTTCCTTGTGCTGGAGGACCACAGGGCCATGGAGTCAGCTCACAATGAGATCCTTTATTTGGTATTAGAGATCGTTCTTATTGCAGAAAGTATTCGGAATAATGCATTCATGACTACTAAATTTGGTAACTGCATCAGGGCGTTGGGCCTGGAGTGACAACAGTCTGTTGGTAATTAACATTTATTTCAAAACTTTACCAATGGTTTAGAATTATGTCTTCTCCTGTCTAACAAGATAGTAATAAAAATAAATATTACCAACTGTGTGTATGCCTGCCCCAGTGCACAGCCTGTGCCTTGTAACAAACAGCTACTAGACAGATAATTCCAGACGGAACACATTTTTTTGACTGCTAATTAAGAGAAACTGTGCTTCCATTGTATGCAAATAATGAAATGCTCTTCTACTAGCTATTATGTCAATAAAAACTAATTAACATAAACTTTTCTTTGGCAAGCCAAATACATAAAAAAGAGAGAGAAATATCTTCCTCAAGCAAAACTGCAAAAAAATTGCAAAGATCCTTTGTTTTCAGTAATCAGATGAATATGTTACAGAATTTACTAGATTTTCTTGAAGTATGTGTACCATTTAATGCTATTTACGTGGGAGGTGCTGCTTTGACTAACTTGTTTTCTTTTAAACTCTTTGTGCTAGTTGGACTGCCTATACCTTCTCAACTGCATCACTCATCTTTTAAAGCAGTTGAGAAAACATCCTGATTTGCATCTGCCTCATTCCGATTTAATGAGGGAGTATATCTTTCTTCAGAGCCATGAAATACAGATAAGTAGAACTGAGCTATAACAAAATCAGTTCTAGTATTTTTTTAATTTCAACCTGTATGAATTACATCTCAGTTCTTTTAACTGGATGGGTAATTAAAACCCGTCTAGCCTATCTGAGATAAGCAGACAGGATTTCCTAATGCTGTGGCTTTTGCACAAGAAGTGTTTTAAAGTCTGATTGAAACTAACGACACAAGCTTGCTTTGTGGCGTAAATATCGTCTGTGAGTCTATTTGGCAGCTGAAATGAGCAGACTTGCAGCCACCTCGATGATGCTTTCTTTCCATTGATGTTCTTCATCAAACTTTCAAGCTATTCGTTGTCAAGTTGTCTTTCCCTTGTTTCGTTCATAATCATCCTATTCGTGTCAGATACATGTAGCAACACTTCCTGGTAAGTGCGGATGGCCATGGGGGAGATTGAATTTAATTGCTCCTGGGATATCAGGGCAAGTAGCCATTATGAGATGCCCTTAGAAGCCAAGACACTTGGCTTGATGTCAGCTAGGGATATATTTGGATTTTTCTCTTCTGGATTCAGGCAAACTACACCATTTCTCTTAGAGTTGACAAAACCACTTATGGAAAAAAGTTGAAATAACCTCTAGTATTTTTTAGATTATGGCTGAGTCAACGTTCTGTTATAGATCTACCCTTCATAATCAGATCTTTTAATAAGTAGACTTACAAATCTTACAAGTCTGTTGTGATAGGACATGGGGAAATGGTTTCAAATTGAGAGAGGGGAGACTTAGACTGGACATAAGGAAAAAGTTGTTTGCACTAAGGGTGGTGAAGCACTGGCACAGCCTGCCCAGAGAGGTGGTGGATGCTCCGTCCCTGGAGACCTTCAAGGTCAGGCTGGACAGGGCTCTGAGCAACCTGATCCAGCTGTAGGTGTCCCTGTTCTCTGCCGGGGTGTTGAACTAAATGGCCTTTACAGGTCCCTTCCAACTCGGATGATTCTATGAAATTGGAATAGATGATGTAACTTGTTGGAACTAGATGATCTTTGAGGTCCCTTCCAACCCAGGCCATTCTATGATTCTGACTTCATGCTTATATTTTAGGAAACATTTCAGTCTTATTTAAAATAAAGTCATTTTAAATGTCAAATTGAACATCAGAAAGATATTAGGTTTCATCTGTAAATATAGAGTTGGCTCATTAAGTTTCTTTTCAGAGTGAATTTCCAGTTTCTACTAAATATTGTTACTGCACAGCATGAAGGAAGTCAGACTTGTTTATATAATTGATACAGCATATAAAATTATATCTACAGTTTTTCCCACTTCTGATACTTGATGGTGGTGGGCAATGAACAATGCCGTGTGTGTGGATTGAGGGGAGCTGAATGATCTTTTTCCCAGCCTTTGGTTCCTGAGCTATTAGACTGTATTCCTCATTGGCTAAGATATCACAAGGCTGGTTTGTTTTCTAGAGCATTCATAAAACT
Organism: Alectura lathami; assembly: GCA_013399715.1. NCBI lineage: Eukaryota > Metazoa > Chordata > Aves > Galliformes > Megapodiidae > Alectura > Alectura lathami. The sequence continues at coordinate 175,488 of VXAV01002693.1, read as the reverse complement.
GTTTGTGGATTTCTTATAAAATCTCAATTTTGAGGCTTAAGTAGGGGCTGAGGAGGAAGTAATTACTTTTGTGATGTTTCAAACTATTTTTTTCTGTCCCCTTTTTTTCTTTTTCCTTCTGCTGTTTGCACACCTCAAGATAGGAGTTGCAAGAAACCAAAACCAAAAATAGACATTGGATTTCTTTTGCCTTTTCCATTCGTTAGTGTGGCAGTAAAAATAGTTGAATGTTTCCATTTCAAAGTTGTCAAGAAAACCCAGAGCAGCTGCAAAGGTCATCTACGTACCATTTGGCTGTCGCTCCACCCTTCCATCTCATTCTTCAGCTTCAGGATTCATCCAGATTTCACAAGTCAAGATTCAGGAGCTCATGATTTAGTGTGCCTACGCAGTCAAGCGCATGCAGCTGTTAGAGCAGTTCTGAAATGAGGCGTATGCTGACCAGCGAATGGAGGTTCTAGAGAAGCAAGGCCTAGTACGGATCTGCTAATAACACATCTAAGCTCATGTCGCTACTTTGCTGTGATCACTGAGAGTACCTGATATTGAAGGCTGAGTGTTTGCATCCTAAACCAATGTCACCCTCACCCTTTTCTTACTGTCAGAGGGTTTGGCCCTCTATCTCAGAGCGCAGCCTCACCAAGATATCCAGGTCTGAAAAAAAAAACCTTTGAGTGGGTGGGATGGCGACGAATAAGCAGGGAGTGAAAGGACTGTGTAGCATGGGGTAGGGCTGTACGGGGGACCTGCCACTGGCAAAGTCACGTCTTCTAGTGCAACTGATTGAATCTGCCATGTCGATGGACACTGAATTTTTAAAGATGAGAGAAAAGTTGTTACTGAAATGATGACAATCACCTGGATTACTCATTCACAGCCAATGATTTAAACCACTCAGGCTGACTGGCTGTGCATAGGCATCCACTTGTCAGCTAGATCCCTTGCACTGAGTTCTGCAGTTGTTTACCTGTTGAATGTGTGTGTGTCTGCATATGCACATCTGTTAACAGACAATGTATTTTCCTGTTTGTCATTGTTGAATGCTCTTTATGTACAAGACTGTTGTAATGTGTTTGGGAACAGAGAAGGAAAAGCTCTTCAGCTCTCTTGCTTTCCAGTTCCTGTCTAGAATAACAGCATAAAACCAGCTACAGTGCCTTTCTCCTAGGAGACTGAGAAGAATATGATTTCAGGTGGGCTAGGATGGATTTAGACACTTTTTGGACAAGAAAATAAGAATTGGAAAGCATTTAGTGCTTTATTCACAGAACAGTACACCTCAGATTGGCTCATTGGACTAATGCAGCTTGCCTCTGGGCAGAATGATGGCTGAATTGCAATCATTATTCCCTATTCTCTTTATCTAATTGCAGAGGCCTTCCCACAATAAATATGAGTTGTAACTCCCTTTTATTTTTAATTGCCTTTTAGTTTTGCACAAGGATCCAAGACAAGTATATCTTTGTTTGTTGGAAATTGGACGCATTGTGTCCAGGTATGTGATCCATACATGATCTTAACTAGAAATTGGAGAATATATTCTATTAATCAAAAGCTAAGACAGTCCGTGGTCATTAAATGTAATGCAGTAGACTCATTACTTTCTGAGCATAATTAACATTTCTAGCACCACTGTACAATATGAGTATTTTTTCCAAATATTTATCACATTCTTTTCATGGAGAGGTGCTGATCCACACTGATTTCTATGACTGTATGTTTAAACTTTACTTTCAGCTTACAGATATGTGTACATCTTGGAAGAGTTCAGTGAACAGTAAATATCATATGAAGGCCTTTAATTTTTTTAAAACTTGTTGGCAGCTTTAAATAGGAATCGAGTCTCCATTGTTCTCTAGAACAATTTAGACTTCTGATTTGTTTCCAGCACAAAGCAGGAAGATTTAAGATTATCTAGATTAGCTTTAAGTTTATCTAAACTAGTTATGACCTAAGTTTTGCAGGTTTGGCAGTGTTGTTATTGCCTTCCCTGGTAGCTCATCTTTGAGAGGATTTCTGCCAGGAGCTTGGAGCTGCTCCTTCTCTTTGGATTATCAAGACAGTTATTCCTCTGACTGGTGTAGTGCTGTTCCCTCTTAGTCTAGCTTCTCATAATTTTTTTTTCTTGTTAAAATCACTTTTATTTTGTGATTTTTTTGTTTGTTTGTTTTCTTTAGTAGATTATTAATAAAAATTTCTACTTATGTATTTGTGTTAAGGTATGGAGTTGAGCCTCCTGTGCTAGTAAAACTGGAGAAGGAAATTGAGCTAGAAGAAACACTGCTAATGACCTCTGGACCAGTGTCACCTGTTAGCACAGCAAAGTCATGTTGTCACCATGGGGAGCTACATGAGGCAGTAAGCACTTATTTATTGCAAAGTGGTATTTAAGTTAAACTTGTAGCTTAGTACTTGTGTAATCTGACACAGGCTGTTTTTGATCTAATATTTCTGAGTCATCTTAAACAGAAAACAGAAGTATATGCACCTCTTTTGAACAATATTTTTTTTAATGTAATAAAAATGCTGTCTCATGTATTTTGCAGTTAATGCTTTAATGAGTGCAACTTACCTTGATTCTTCCCTTCTTTCATTGCTGCTTTGAGCAGCCTCATTAAACTGTTGTGCATCAATATTCTATGACTAATGTGTACTTCATCAAATGCTAAAGTAGGCTTTGATGAAATGCTTCAAAATGACTTTAAATAAAACCCATGTAGTTTTACCAATTGGAAATTAATATGTGTGCCAGAAAGGAAATAATTTGTATTATCTTGTGAACTGGCCTGAAAGAAATGATGAACAACGATGAATGCACATTGAAAATTAATTTAAGTCCTCTGTGTTGTAATGGAAAACTTCTGCTTCTTTGGGAATGCCAGCCACCAGATTCTCACACTCTCTGAAAGCTCACTGGTTTTGCTGCTCACCAATAGTCTTGACCTTTCAATCTTTTTAAGTTTCTAAGTGGCTGTAACAGACACATCTTCTCTAACTCCAGATTTATTTGGGGGACTACCTTTCTCCCATTTTCAGTGTTTTCCTTATTGGGTGTCACATACAAGATTAACTTATAAAAAGCCTTCTAAAAAGTGAGGGATAGTGCCGAAGTGCCCGTGGGTGAGGTGTAACAATGGAATTGGTTCTGTTGAGTACAGATTTAGTCACAAGAGAGATCCAGGTACTTGTGTTTCAATTTCTTGAGACCATAACTGTGTCTTTAAAAGGTTATTGTTGTAATTTGACACTACTATGCATAGTATTATGGACAGATCTTTAAAAGGAAAGTAGAAGTATGTTAAAATAGCAGAAATCATGGAAATGGGGTTTAGAGAACTCGAAAATATTTGACTGCATGTATAGTTTTGTTCTTTCTTTCAATCTTTTGTTCTCCATTTGGAAGCTTTACATAGCTGAGATTTTGTGAGGGAATAGAATTCTAGAGTTTGCTTAGATTATGGGATGAAAATATTTAATACAACAAGAGATATTGATATCAGTAAATTGTTAAATATGTACTTCTGTCAAAATACTAACAGATGCTTTCAACTTTATACACTAGGTTAAACATATCGCTGAGGATCCTCCCTGCAGTTGTTCCCATCGATTTTCAATTGAGTACTTATCTGAGGGACGTTACAGACTGGGAGATAAAATACTATTCATACGAGTAAGTAATTTCCCAGTATTACATCTTACGTTCAAACTGGGGAGATAAATACTTTTAAGTGAAAGACCTCATTTTTATGGTATTGTTTTAGAATTACAGAATGATTCAGGTTGGGACACCACATGATCCAGTCCCCTATTCAAAACAGGTCTAGCTAACTAGATCTTACAACCATTGATTTTACAGTTACAGCCACACTAAACTAAGCAAGTTAATGCTTTTGTGTGTTTCTAAAATGTCAGAAATGATTTTTATTATGAATAAGGATAATGCAATAGAATATTCTTAAAACACTGCTCCTTCAAAATAAGGAGACATGGGTTTATAATCTGCAGCTAATTGAGCTTGTTCAACAGGGATAAGAATTTGCGGGGAAAAAAATAATTATGAGGGCATTCATAACTGGAACAAAACTGGTATCCAAACCTCTGTATACTAAATAAAGATGCTGATAGAATGGTTAAAATGCTTTCTGTATATATGTGTTGTGGTTTAAACACTCGGTATCTCACAACAGTAGCTCACTTTCCCCTCCCCTTCTGGAGAGCAAGCTCGAGGCTGCCAGCAGCCAGTATCAGCAGCGGGGAAGGAGGGAAAGTGAGAGGAAAATAAAAGGTAGAACTTGAGAGTTAGTATAACTAACTTTACTGCGATATTAAAAGTGAATGTAAGAGACTTGGAGTAGAACAATTAACTTACAGCAAAAGGCAAGTTCTCACCCATGTGCCAGCCCGACCGCCCAGAGCCAGAGCCTCGAGTGCCAGAACCCGCCCCACAGCGCCTGTGCACGCCTGCCCACGCCACATGACCCCGCGCCAGCCCAACACAGCTCCGCAAATCGCGGCTTTTTTTTTTTTTTTTTCCCTCGCCCCCCTCCCCTTTTCCTGGAGAGCAAGGTGCCGTGATGTATATGCTATGGAATACTCTGTTTTTCCTTAACTCTGTTTTCAACCATGACAATATGCTGTGATTATTTCCTGGCACACAATGACTCTGTAGCAGAAACTAGTAAAAGAATTGGGAAGCATAAACCTCTTATTTACCACATAAATTCTTTCTTAAAATGAATTCCTGTAAGAAAGGAGGTCCTGTTTTCAGTCAGTTTCAATGGATTATAATGTAAGATGAAGTCTTAGTGCTGCATAAAACAAGATTTCTCATGTTTTTTTTTTTTTTTCCTGTTCCCACCCTTCATCCACTCTCAGATGCTGCACGGCAAGCATGTGATGGTACGTGTTGGTGGAGGCTGGGACACTCTTCAAGGTTTTCTGCTTAAATATGATCCCTGCCGAGTGCTTCAATTTGCAACTCTGGAGCAAAAAATCCTGGCGTTTCAGAAAGGGGTCACCAGTGACAGTGTCCCCAGCTCATCAGTCAGAATTCAGGAGCCTCCTGTCATGAACCCAATGTCAGCTGTCAATCTGTTTCAAAAGCAGCAATCAAACCCCTCTACTCCTGTTGCAGCCCTAAAGGCTGTCCACGGAGCCACTGCTAAGAAAGCTTTATCTAAACGTCCTCCATCCCCTGCCCTGGCATCACCAAAAATGTCAGTGCACCCATCCTCCGCTGCCAAGTTGCTGTCAGCCAGGCCCAAACTACACGGGCCTTCAGCAATGGGCACACAGTATCCTTTCAAACCATTAACGGGCACCTCAAAGAAACCGGAGTCTCCTGCACGGAACTCGCCAGCTCCTGCTCCTTCGCTGCCTGCAAGCAAGAGCTCTTCATCTGCGGGATCAAGAACAGCTCTTGTTCACTCTGAAACACTACGCAAACGTATCCGCTCCCCCGATGCTCCAAAGGTGAGATTTGGCCCGGCCCAAGGCTCCCTGGCTCCAGGGATGCATTCTGCCCTCCCAGCCGCTAAAAACCAGTTGTCTCAGTTACCTGCAACAGCTGAAACGATGGCTTCCAAACAGAAGCGTGCCCCTTCTAAATGCAAACCTGTGTCTGTCCCTAAAACCAAAGTGAATTCTGTTGCTCCAAGGCCGGCTCACCCACCTGTTACAAATCTGCGTGCTGTTTCCAAATTTGCATGTTCCCAGCAGCTCCTTGCAAAACCTCCTTCTGAAAATATTAGTCAGGCTTCAGGAAGTAGGTCTAACCATCCTCAGAAAGTTCCACAAACAGCTTCAAACGTGGCAAGGAACCTGAAGACTGCTGCAGTCCTAAAGCACTCGGCTTCTGTACCTTCCCTGGCAGTTAGTAAAGCATCAAAGTCACCGCCTACACTGGTATCTACAAGCAAAAATGTACCTGCAGCTGTCAGTAAGAAACCAGTTACAGAGGGCCTCCAGACCCAAAATGTTGGTAAGCCCTCTGAGATTGAACCTGCCTCATCCAAACCTCCTGAACGCACCCCGCTGTCTGTTGTACGGCTTCCTCAAACTTCAGCCAAAGTGACAGTGACAAAAAAAACACCGCAGCCTTCCACAAAAAGTCAGCCTTCAACCAGAGACTTGCAAGTGAACGGAGGCTCGGTCCCAGCAGCCAAGAAGCCTCTCTCTAAAGGAAAATCAGCAACAGCGTGTAACAAAGGAGCACCTAGTGTATCGAAAGGTCCTCTTCTGAAGAGCAAGCAAGATGATCACTATTTTGTTATGACAGGGAGTAAAAAGCCCAGAAAGTAAGCTGATCTGTTACCTTCTGTGGAAGTCCTATTGTTGTGCAAATAGGGCTCTTAAATCTGCTACCCTGAGGAGAAAAATGAGTTAGATAACACTACTTGTGCCGTGCCAAATATTAGGCATAGTGTACATTTTGCTGCATAACTCACAGTAATAAATGTATTTATCTTGCAGTTTAAAAACTTTTTAGATATATGTAGATGTGAGCTTGCTTGCACTATGGAATAGAAAATATCCCTGTTCGCTGCTAGTTTGACCTGCTGTGGGGAAAGGCAGGAGAGAGAGGAAGGGGAGCTGGGGCTGCTGCTTGTTTTCAAGGGAGTAAAGCCTGTTCAAGAAATGCCTACCCAGGGCAGGCCCTGAGCAATTCTGGTTGTTCAGGCACATCTGCTTCAAGGCTTGTGGCAAGCAAAAGAGCTGTGTATACACTGTAAAATTTCTAATACCTCAAACAAAACTATTGTTGTTTTACCAATTCTTTGCTAGTGTTCCAGAACTCAAATCTGGGTCACGTGCGTGTATTAGAGAAAAGTCTCTAGTCCTGTTCCATTGGCAGCTGCAGTTACCAGTGTTCACTGGGCCCCTATATGCCTTTAATGTTGGCTTCAGCTTACTTGGGGCATGGAGCCTCCTTGGCTTGTGGTAAATTGCACATGAAAAATCATGGCCTTGATAGCTCTCTCTCATTGTGCCTTAGCAATGCTACTTCTAAAAGCCTGGGGAGACAGCTTTGCTTAGTGTATGTTCAGATGTGACTACAGGTAAGCTGTATTTTTCCTAAAAAGCTCTTGCTATGCAGGGAGAAGCAGTATTTGAATTGCTGTGAGGGCACTTTCCTGCAGGATGAATCCTTCAGAGGCCATGAGTCCTGACCTGCACAGGCAGAGCCTTGCTGCTCTGTAGGAATGGTCTTTATGCCTAAAACTGAATCTCTAAATACTTTTCAGTGCTCGAGGTTGATTTTTCTGGGGGGGAATTCTAAGTCTAATTAGCCTTTGTTTGTGGCCTTTGTTTATGGAGAACTTATTACTGTCTCTCCTGTATTACTTTTCTGGAGGTGAGGAGTAGTTTCCTAAAGAGCTAAAGAGGGCCCACTTTTGCCTTTAAACATCTGAAAGTGCCAGAGAGATAAGCATCATTTACTCTCAGCTACTGAAGGCTCTTACTGGGTTAAATGTCTGTGGTGCTCAGCCCTTAACACTTAACAGAAATGAGTCTCATGGTAGACGAATAAAAACTACTGTCTCTGGGGGTAGCATTGTTTGAGATATTTCACGTTTAATGAACTGTCAGTCCTATGAATGCCAAGGAACTCTCAGGTTCTGTGGAGAAACACTGCTAACTTCCACAGACTGTTACTTCTGTTCTCCATTCCCAGGATATTTACTTGTGGGCAGAAGAAGAGATGCATGGAAACTGCAGCTTTTGATGCTGTGCATTTAATATTTTTTTTTCCTGGAACTAGAGTAAGCAAGCATTGTAAACTAATAATGAGTTTGCATGTGCAGTGGAAATGTCATTAAGCTACCTTTCTGAGCACCTTGTTAGCTTCATTTATTTATAATTCTATTTATGCATTTCTACTGTAGAATGCTGTTTACAGCCTGCTGGTAGTAAACAGTAAATAAGATTATACAAACTGTAGGAGGAAAACATGAATTTTAATAATGGACACGAGTCCCACAAACTTACATACAAAGTTGTATGTTGGGGAAGGCCTTATCGCTTATTTTATAAATGCACTGGTCAAAGCCATTGCTGCAAATGTTAAGAAGAGTACTGGCTGTAGGGGAGTTATGTTTGATAAAACTGACACGCTGTTTTGTACTCTGAAAGCATTTTGCAGTCGATTACTTGCTTTTGATTTTGAGCTTCCAAATACTGAGCTATGGTGTGATGTGATATCTCATGCAGATAAGTAGCTGAATTCTTGGGATTTCTTTCTGTGCTGAGTCTGTCTGCGATGGAGTTCTCTTTGTAGCAGCCCACGTGGTGCTGTGTTCTGGGTTTGTGGCTGATGTGATGCTGACAGCACAGCGGGGTTGGGCTGTTGCCTGCACAGCCTCAGGCAGCCCCTCACAGCGAGTGAGCCAGGGGTGGGCGAGAGGCTTGGAGGGGACGTGGCTGGGAAAGCTGACCTGAACTGGTCAAAGGGATATTCCATGCCATATAATGTCATGCTCAGTAATGAAAACTGGGGGTAGAGGAAGACAACAGGGGAGGTTGTTCACCTGTCCCTCTGTTTGAGGTGGTGAGTGATTGCCTTCGCATCTCATTTTATTTTCCCTCTTTCCTTCACTTATTGAACTTTCTCTTGACCTGTGAGTTTTCTTGGTTTTGCTCATATTCTCCCCACTGTTCCAGCAGGGAGGGATTGAGTGTCTGTGTGGGTGCTCGCTTGCTGGCTGAGGACAAGCCTTGACACTTGATGAACTGTTTACAAGTTCCTTAGTACTACTTTAAACACTGAGACTCTTGGATCCCAGCGTTAACGGTATCTCAGCATCTAACTTTGAGAACAATGGCTCAAGAGAAAATGAAGTAGATGGCTTCATCTTTGTGATCTGTTATCTCATGAAATAGACAGAATTTTATGGTTCAATATGAAATGAAAAGCGTAAGCTGAGAGATGCACTGAAAAAAGAAAAAAAAAAATGTCCTTTTACTTTTGAAACTCTAAACGGCTAATCTAAGGATGGTTCACCTGTTAAATGTGGGTTGGCTTGGTTTGTTTTTATTATAAAAATATTAAGAGTATGGTCCAACTTGTGCAGATAATTTCAGTGTCCAACTTTATATTCAGTCACATTATAACTAAGGATGTCATGTGGCACAAGGCCAGTCAATAATCAAAATGTAACAAAATACCTCCTACTGGAAATACTGTTTTTGCAATGTTTATATTGCCAAATAACAAGTCTAATTTTCAACCTGTATTACTTTTTGTGTGGGAAGGATAAGTTGGAGCAGGAATCTTACTGAATTCTGTGTTTTCCATGTTTTTATTTGAGTACTTAATCTAAATAAACATATACTGCATCTTTTTACATGCACTTTTTTTTTCTGCTGTCTTTTTTTTTGTGGGGAGAGGAAATGGATTTATCTATTTCAGAAGGCTTATGGTTTTTGCTCTATCACCACTTAAATAATTGTAGTTTCCATATTTATAAAGACATAAATAGCTACATCTAATCCATTGTTTTGTTTGGAGTTGTTTGGAGTTCAAGACCTCTGAACTGTGTTTCAGCAAAACATTGTTTGAGCAGAAGGGGCTTCCAACCCTTTCCTACCTGGTAATGTGCCTGAGTAGTTTCAGGTATTACTATAAGAGTTTTATTCCTTGCAGCTCTGCTTGAAATAAAAAGCACTTGCTTGCCTATCCTTTCCATGCCTATGCAGAACAACCCTTAGACCTATCCCTGCTTCCATTGCCATCAACAACAGAAACTTCATTGTGAGTTGTGTTGTTTCTTTTGTTTGTTTGCTTTTTTTGTTTTGTTTAAGAAGAGAATTGGACTTTGTGTTGGTGTCATCTAAATTAGTTTTTTTTCCTTCATATTTGGTTTAAAAAAATAAATGTTTTAATACCTGCAGTTCTCTGCCTGTTCCAAAGTGGCTTCAGTTTCTGCCAGTCTTATGCAGGCACCTAGTCACATAGATATCCTTCCACTTAAGCTTTCTCTAAGAAGTGCATTCTACCATACTTATTCCTACAGCAGCAAGGCTTGCAGTGGTGTTGGTTTCTTTGAAGTGGTGATGGCATTACAGTTCCCATGGCAAGGAGGGTGAAACACAAACAGGTCAATGTTTATCTGGCAACAGATTATGCCAGGTCAATAAAACACAAAGACATCCAAAGACTCACAGGTAAGTATCCTTAACCATCGGACTATGATGTTATGCCTCCTTCTTTTCCCAGGCAATCTTAAATCACTTACTGTCTGCTAGCAAAGCTTTACATGGAGATATGGAAGATTTTGTTTCCTTCTACCTTGAAACTGTCCCTATTTCTTATAGGTGTCACACATTCTTGAACGGCTGTATGTCTTATCCGAGTGAGGATAAATCAAAGTTGTCTTCCTGGGTTAGCTTTCTAGCCATTAGATCTTA
>VXAV01002693.1:149672-160597 GCA_013399715.1 Alectura lathami | reverse complement strand
CGATTTTCAAGTTTCTGTAATGTCATTCAGACCTTGCCTGTTCATTTCCAGAAGAATAACCACAACCTAAAAACACCTGAGCCACGTTCTATACTCTGCTCCTGGGTACAAGAAGCTTTTTCACAGTTGGAAGAGTAAGAAGCTATGTCTCTGTAGCAACTCTCGAACCCTAAGTTAAACTAAGAAGTCTTGACCAAGAGTGACTTGATGACTGCCACTGTGTTGGACCGGTGAGATGTTGCCTTTGTGGTGCAGGATTAGTGAGTAAGATCTCTGCAGAACAAAGGTATGCAGTCAGCAGATGAGCTTGCTCCTACTCTCAGGCTGGCTCTTTCCTTCTCTGAGGAGGCTTCTTTGGAAACATTCACCACCAAATGTTCTAGTAGATAATGAACGTAAGTAGCATTAAACTTTGCTTGCCTCTACTTGGTACAGATAAACAAAAAGGAATTCCTAAAAAAAACTATTAGAAATCTGGGGTTTAGAAAATAGTACAGTATTTGTAAATGCTGCTTTGTGTGTGTGTGATAATAAAGCATTTGGTTTCAACTGAACAAGTACTGTCCTCTCTAAAATCTGCTTCTGTACAGATAGACTAATAAACTTTCAAGGGCATTCTCAGATTTCTGCAGTTTGTGTAGTATAAAACCAACATGAGGCACCATGATGTTTCTTGAGGCTAAGGTCCAGCCAATGTTTTAACTGGAGCTGAGTATGTAGTGGTGGCTTGATAGACTCTTTGGAAACAAGGCTCAGGCTCTTTGAGAGTCTGTATGCTGTATTTCTATACAGGAAGAGTTCTCCAGCTATGCTAAGGTGAACTGCATCCTTCTGTGTGTAAAGGCCATGCTTAGGGGCCTGCAGAAATATTCCCTGATAAGCAATCTGTCAAGTGAGCGAGCACAGCCCTCCTTTCATGTCTTCCTTTGTTGTGCAATAAAATGTAGTGAAAATGTATGTTTGCCATAAATTCAACTGGCGCAAGTCAGTAATAACAGATGAGTTTTAAGCTAAAAGCTGACTTTTCGTATACCTGTTCTTTTACTCATGAACACTGAGATAGAAAACCGTCCCTTATAATTTTTTAACAATAAAAACTGCATAATACTTATCAATTGAGGGTCAAAAGATGCAATAACAGGACAAAAATAAACGTTTCAGGATAGAAGTAAAAATGGTAGGAGTTAAAGAGACCAGGAAAGGGTTCAGGAAAGCAGAATGGTCATCCAAGTTTGGATGAAATTTCCAGTACCACTACATTATTCAATGACAATGAAGAAGAAGCTGCTCCATGTTCCACCTATCAAACTGTTCATTTTAGCTTGGCAAACCATATGAAACTTGATATGTTCAGACAATGCTCCTCTTGCAGAGGATCAAGAAAGTTTGCCCTACCTTCATGCAAGCTTCAGGGTCTGCAATGCAAAGGTAAAGAGATAATTTAAACGTCAGCATAAAGTTCTCAATCTATATGTGCTGTTAGATGGAGAGCCAGCTATCTGTAATATATGACCTAACTCTTTATTCCTGTTGACTAAATGCCTGACTTAGGGAAGTACTTTTATAACTTGCATCCAATCCACAGTAAGATTTCCCAAATAGATTGTGATTGATGTTCTCGTTTATTTGTTTTGTCAAGGTCTATAGAAAACCCCGCATTATCTATCTGTCAGCATTTGCAGCAAGAGGGCTGTTCAGATAAATAGAGAGATTTCTTGTTGCTGTGAAGTATAATTTATTCTCCACTTCCATAGTAAAAAGTAAATCTTTTAAGATTTATTAAGCTTCTAGTCAGCTAGAATATCACAGTTACTGATGAGAAGAAAAGGTATTAGGCTTGTCATTTTTGGTGCTGCTAGATGTTAATCCATTTAAAGGTTTCTTCCTGTATAGGCAACAGAACACAGGGACCCAGACTCTTCTTAAGCTGCCTGTCTTTTCATCAAAATGCTAATATGTAGTATCAACAACATATTATATATTAAATGAATGCAAATGTCTTAAACCTGTTTTAAACTTCTACTGGGAAAGAGGACAACTAGTAAATACTAATTTGCATCGCTTAGGTTCCAGACTCTGAATAATTCCTGTTACACCCTCTTTCAGTGCTTTGGCCCTACTCAAGTGCCTTTGGCAAATACATGCCATATGCAGGGACCTGAACAAGAGAGAACTACAACAAAATTAACAAAATGCTTTTTACTGTTAACTGCTTGAAACAGACATCAAACTACAGGTGGAATGGTGCCCAGACAAAGAATTAGAGCTATGTTCCTGTCTGGGCTTTAGGAAAATGCCTGGATTTGTACTTGAGACTATAGGTCGGATAAGGGAGAAATACTTAGGAGGAAGTGGGAATTAGAGATTATTTCATACCACCTACAGCTGGAGACTTAAGTGGATTTAACCGCATCATAGGAGAGGGGAACGTGGCTTTTAGAGAGTCTTCTTGGCAGTGCTTTTTCTATCTCAGTGAGATATGAAGGAAGTAAGGAGAGCACCATTGTGATGTACATTAGACATTTTCAGCGGTGATGTTTGTCGTGGTTGTTCGCCTGGGCCTTTTCTGCAGTGGAGATTTTTTGGGAAGTTCCAGTCCCCAAAGTATTGTTGTAAATGAAGTCTTTATCCACCCAGTATCTTCAGACTTCCCCCTTCATTCTACCATGGTTTGCCTATGCCAGGGATTTACAATGCTTCTACCACATCTTCTGTAGCCAACTGATTATCAAAATAAATAAATAAATAAAATCCATTTTGTCAATCCCACCACCGATACAGTGGGCATCCACAGCAATATACTCTACTGCATGACATGAGAATACTCATCAACAGTTCCCAGTCAAGCTGCAGTCATCAGACAGATGAGTTGATCAGCTGAAGACCTAGGCTTATGTTACTGACATAGATCCTTCTGCGGATCCTTCTGGCTGTGCATGTGTAATCTTGATGTGAGCCATGGGAAGTTGCTTGCATGTCAGTAGGTGCAAAAATAGTATTCATTGTATTTCTTAAATGTGTATGTATGTATGTGAATGTATGTGCATCTGTATATATATAAATGGCACTTAGCAATTTGTTTCCTCTATTAAAGATCTATGTTTAGCTTTTAGCAAAAGTTTGCACCAGTGTCAGTTCTTGATCAGTCTAGATGTGAAACAATTAACAACAACCATGGGAAATCTGGCTCTCCCTTGAGAGTATATATCTAAACAAGAGGCAGCTAAAGGATAGTTCCCTTTCCACAGAGGGAAAAGACAAAATGATTGCCAATAGGGAAAATAAATTTTTCACTTCAAATCCTTGTTAACATAACACGGTCAAGTTGCTCTTTTGTATGTGGTTGTGTCAGGCATTCTACCAGCTAAAGCTAGCATTTGAAAGCTGTGCAAGTAGATGCTAAGCTCAAAAGCCTGAATTGAAACATATAGAAAAAGGCTAAAAGCTGCTTTTCTGCTTCACCCAAACTTTGAAAAAAGTCTTGCATAAGCACTTTCAGTTTTATGCTGTGTGCAAATGTCAAATATGCTTAGTTGGCACAGAATTTCTTGAAAGTAATTGTTGTCCTCCCATTTGGCTAAATATATTTTTATATGCGTATATATACCAAATATATGCAAGGTAAAAAATGCTGATATAAACTTAAGAGATTTTTTACATTGTAAGGATTGTACTGTTGGTCTGTTATTGTGACTTTCGCTGCCATATTACCTATAAGTTATCTATACACCAAACGTATCTTTCCAGGGGAAAGAAAGGCAAAGGTTTATTCAGAACTGATTATTTCAAAGGACACTGCATTTATCCAGAAAGATACTCTGGATAAAACTGATTATCCCTAATGATCCCTTCCTATGTAGGCTAGTTAGCATCTGCTCTGCATGCAAAACCAGATTACATTAGCAGATTGATCATGTATTTAGTAAAAATTTAAAAATAGTCTTGGACTATAATCTTTAACTTCAAAAAATAATTTGAACTTTGCTTCCCAATAAATACTCATGCACATGTGCTTTAATATATAATAGAATATACAGCAAGGATGTTAGATCAGTATATTGGCAATTCAGCAACTGTACTCCTGCAGAGTTTGGACAACTTTAACCTTTGTTTTTGTGTACATGCTTATATTTAATATTTTTTGTAAATGCTTGGTGACTATGACGTTTTTTGTTTTTTGTTTTTTCAATGAAGAATGGAGGTTCTGGCTATGAATATTCTTTGCACATCTGTTTGCTTAGTTGCAGTAAGAGTATCAGGTAATAACTTCACAACCTATTAATTTGTATGCTGAACCACAGTAGCTTCGTGTGACCCATCAGTACAGGTGTGCTTCCACTTTCTGGATCATGAATGCCAGATTGCTAGATAAGTTTAGAGCAGGATGGGTGTAGGGTGATTGTGAAGAAGACAGACAAGCATAGTGCTGGAGAGCAGCGTGCTAATCTATTTAGAAATAGGTGTTGTCTGGATTCAAAGAGAGCAGAATCTGCTGGGGACAGAAATCCTCAAACAGAATAGTTGAGGTGGGCTGACTCCATGTGGCCCAGAAATATGTTGGGCTTTCTGCCTCCTGCCCTGAGCAGTGGCAGGCACATCGGGAGAGTAGCCTGCTCAGCAATGTAGCGTTGAAATTCATCCCCAAAGGCTTGTGTTTTTTGTAGAGGGAGCTATGTGGGGATTTACTTTCCATACACACAGTTTTTTTCCCATGCCATTTTCCCTGCAGGTGCGTTTGGCTCATCCTATAGTAGCGTCCTGCCCCTGTGTGAGACAACTGTGCCTGGCTGTCCTTACCTCTGCCTCTCAGAGACAGCTGAGAAGGTGTTAACTGAACAAACACGTGTGCATCTCTGCAAAGCCTCCTGAGCATGTTGGTGCCTTTTTTTTTTCCTCCTCTGATGGAGTTTGGTTCCCTACCGAGCAGCCTGGCTGGAGCAGCAGCTGTGTCCGTCTGACTGCGAGGATTGGGACCAGCTGGCAAAGGAGAGAAGGAGAGGGGAAAAAANAAAAAAAAAAAAAAAAAAAAAAGAGAGAGAAAGAAAAAGATTTATATGGCAAGACTGATCTTGTAGCATGTGGCTGGCGTGTACCCTGCAGGCTTCAGGAGGCAGCAGGAGTAGCAGCAGAGGGAAGAGGCTCTGCAGGATGGGGGCTTCCAACGCGCCAGCAGGCAGCAGGGGTCTGCAGGTGCATGGGCCACAGGGGACCGGTTGCCGTCACCCTGCAGCAGCAGCAGCTCGCAGCCCGGGTAGGGCGGGCTCGCAGACCACCCAGGGTAAATGGATTCTTTGTCTCACTTGGGTAGTTTGGGTCTGTTGTGGAGTTTAGTGAGTTGTGTGGTTGGCGTTTGGCACTCCTGTGGTGATGGGGGAGGAGGAATATTAGGGATTGTTTCTAAGGATTACTGGTGCATGAATATATAAAATAATGTAGCTTTTCAGGGAGAGTTTTTGTGTATGGTGGCGTCTGTGAGAGAAGCAGCCTGGGAGCAGTCTGTGCGCAGCAGAGAGACAACTTGGAGATGCAGAACCACTCCACCGAAAGCTGCAGAGAGGAAGGGAAACATCTGTAGCAGGGCAGCACGAAAAAGTGTTTGTCTGATAGGAAATCCTAAAGGGCTGGGGTAGCGAGGTTTATATCCGTTTTCAGACTTTCAGACTGACACCTCAGGGCAATGCATCTGCAATGCTCTATGGAACTATCAAGCCCATTTCTGTCATCTAAACTGGAAAAAATAATTCCAGAACATGCAATTTATTTTAATTTACATCTTGCTAATAAAAGGTGCATGTACTTGTTTTTCCACAAAGTGTAGCTGTACCGATGCACCTGGGAACAGTGCTCAGCTTGTGGCAGGAATGTTGTCTGCAGATCTGTAAGTGCCGCTGTGCTTCCAGCCATAAACTGTTATGCTGTGAAGCATTCTCCTTCAGCTTGTCTCAGCAACCCCTTCTCTTGTGACAGAGGAGCTGCACTGAGAGATAGATATCGCTTTCCTTGGCTGTTTTAATCTGTAAAAATCTTGGCACAACTTAAAAATTGTGTAATTGATGCAGAAGTTTCTTCCTCAAGTACTTCTGTTTTTGCTGCTGCTTTGCTGTCAGCTGGTAAAGCAAAGCAGGCACAAAGAACCTGTGCCTGTACCATGCAGTCGAGTGCATCTGTCCATGCCAGAGCAAGGTTAGCTGATTCCCTGCCTTCGGGAATTCATGGTGTTGTGTGCACCCTGAAGGTAAATTTTTGAATTCTGACAACTTCTTAGTAATTCAGAATTGACATTCACTGAAGTGTCCCATAATCTCTCTCTCACTCATGCTTTCATGTGTAAGGAAGTACATAGACAGATATTTATACCTAGTTACACTTATGTACTATCAATATGTATGCATTTCTGTACATAATTCTTTTAGACAATTCTGCAAGAAGTGGTTATGGTGAAAGCCGTTGTTTACTCTGTTTAGTCTTGATAGTCACATCAGTTAAAACATTGGAGGGCCTGTCTTCACTTCAGCGTTCTGAGTAGTTTTTATTTATAAATTTTCTGTAGCGTAGCTTAGTTTGTCAGTCTCAATCTGTACATTATATGCTTATAGCTGCAGATAAACCTCCATGTGAAACTGCAGTGTGATCCTCAACTGGTTAATGGGTAAATAAGAAAACTAATGGTCTCTTCTGTATGTTATAGTTGTGAGTTGTTGTTTGTTTGTTTGGTGTGTTGTGTGTGTGTGTTTTTCAGAAAAAAAAAAAAAAAATCAGTTCTATGCTTCCAGATGAGTTTGTGGAATGACTCTTTATTGGTAAAAGTGAAAATCAATGTATACTGGAAATGATACCGGAGAAAGGAGAGGCTGCAAGCTTATTTTAAAAATCTGAACATAGAGCAAGATGTCAGAAGTGCTTATGGATTTATCATTATTATATCTACAGGTAAAAAGTAGCCATAAATTCCATATAATGCATGCATGTATTAATGCTTTCATCTTCCTGAGCACTTATAATAAAGCAGAGAGAGATTGTATAAGTGCAGTCCTCAGTTAGTGGGTACCTGTATTCAGAGAAGTCCAAATGACAACAAGGCAAGCTGAATAAAAAGCTGTGGTAGGTACACACAAACAACACCATGTGTTGCTAGCTCCATTGTCAGTATTACTTACATGCTGAAATGTGTTGCATAGTTCTAACAGAAATCTAATAATCCTATGTAGGTTAGCTCCCTAGAAAATCAACCAGTCCTGTTTCCAAGAAGAGTAAAAACCAAAAATTTGCCTAAAGAAAGGGATGAAAGTAGGAAGGGTGAGTGTTTGTTAAATCGCATCTACTGTAGTCCATCCTATTATCTAGCAATATTTTACTATATCTCACTGCACTTTCTGCATTGCTGCCCTGTTCTTTCTCTACAGTGGCCACACCTGAGAGTCCCTGATGAATGGACATATCTGTCAATGGCTACCTCATAGTACTCAAAATAGGAATCATATTAACTTATTATAGCTTCCTTCTCCAAAATCATATGCTACCGTGTAACAAGGGCACAGTTTTTAACTTCAGATGTTTCTTGTTAGGTTCCGACACTGTTGGCACTCTTGCAGTAGGACTACTTCGCTGGAAGAATGCATATGCATATGGGAACCCTCACCTGCCTCTCATCTTCTCTGAAGATGCCTGTGGCCCTGTATTTCAATGTTTTCCTACACAAAATGACTCGTATCCATTTTCCTGTCCAGCTTCACTTTCTATCACTCCAGTGCCTTCGTACAGCAGTAGTAGTCAAGAAACATTAAGTCAAGACTCCACAGGTAAGTGATTATATCTTTTTTATGCTTCAGAGCTTAGTTTAATCAGCAGTGTAGGTGCTCAAATTAAACAGCTCTTTCTGCCAGGCAGCTTTGGATGCTCCTAAGTGAGGATTAGACCACAGAAGATCCGTGAAGGAATTTAAGCATATACCAAGTAATGCCTGTTCAAACAATTTGTCTCATACTTTAAAAAGTAGCAGAAATAGTGACATGCTCTCAACCACAATATTATCAGTGTACATTTGTTTTAAAACTGGTAGACAAACTTTTTTTGGCAAGAGTGGAGCCGTGGTAGCATATAGAGGCATCCAGGGCAATATTGTCTCTTGTGTGCCTATCATAAAACTTCGTGTGATGGAGGATACCCTGGTACGTTCATGCTATGAGTACCTGGCTGATCACAAGGTAGGAAGTACAAGCAGTATCCAGTCACATCCATGGGAATGCACTTGTGCTCCCACGTGTTACATGCCTTACGTCTATGAGAAACTAGAGAAAGACGTGTGCTGGTCAGTGACAGGGTGCTTCCAGTCTGGGGCTCAGAGGTCTCTCAGGATCTGCAGGAAAGGTGATGGCTAATAAGGGACTGTAGTGTTAGGACAAATAACTTGACCCATAGTCTGCTCCCAGTTGTATCTGGAGGATCTTGGATTAAGGTGTTAAAGAAGAGGGTCATGAGCTCAGTGAATCTGGATGGCTGGCAGATGATGCCCTGATCTCCATGCTTCCTAAATAGACCCTCATATAAAGACTTTTGCTAAAGTTACCTCTCTTGTGTTGTTAAGTGTGTGGGATTAGCAATGCTCTTCCTAGGTGCCAGGCAGCAGAAAGGTATATATGGGGAGTGGGGTCTCAGTGGATCCAGTGTCAAAAGCGGCAATGCTGAAAAAGGGCTGATCTGAATACCTAGTTCTGCCCCAGTTCTAGAAATATATGTAATACTTTCTGACAACAAGGGGCTGAACGTGATCTGTAGTAAAAGGTATAATCAAGTAGACATCATACTGTTGATTATATTACTGTTTTTTTCATTGTAAGTATTGTAGTACATAAATATAATTTATTGGAACAGATGTAATCATGTTGCCATAAAATGATAGGCTTAAAATTCTTCAGTAGTGCTGAAATCCAAGCAAAATCGATCTCTTACCTTCCAGAGCTTTCTGATCAAATGACTTGTCCTCTCAGATTGGCTGGATTGTCATGGCAGCCAAAAATCCTGGCATCCAGTACTTCAGATACCATTCCTAATGTCTGTTCTGACAGTGGCACTTGTAAAGCCAGAGTGCCAGTGCAATTGCTAAACAATTCATGCAAGGGTAAATGTGACTTTCATTTTTCTACATTCCTATTTCCATTTAAGAGCAGTATAAATCCACACATCCTGCACACAATGCAGTGATCTTTGTATGAACTCCATGACTGTACCCTGGACCCTAAATTTATATATCTTACCACCTACTGTAGTGATAGAAACATTGTATGTGCTGTGAAATACCTAATATCTTTCCCATGTGAGGAGTGATAACTCTCCCATTTAATCGTGAAGTTCTGTGGCGTGTGATCATTACTCTAAGGTTCAAATGCACCTCCCACCTAGAGGTGTTGTGGATGGGGGAGAAATGCTAGTAAAAATTGTAGGAGCATAATAAAACCATAATAAAGCTCGATAAGGATCTGCCAGCTCTGCAGAAACAACTTCCTAGGTGTATAGCGTGACTATATATGGTCAAAGGTAATGGTATGATATTTTATTGGCAAGTCAAATACAAGAGCCCTGGTTTTGTTCTTTAAGAAGTTACAATGTCTTTGAAGAGAACACAGTGAGATGTTTATGTAGGTATTCTACTGAAAAGCAACACAGCAACATGGCTGGCATGGCAGCACAGTTGTGTCAAGGCAACGTCAATTCCCAGCAGGGCTGGGAGGTGCTGGATGCAAAACTCATGGCCCAAGGAGATACAACCTTCATTTTGAGTTAATTTCCTTATTTCTAAATACAGCCCAACAACTGATAATCCATGTGATTATGTTAAATCCAGATGTGCCTCTCCTGCAGCAGAGGTGAGGGTACCGCATGTGGGCGCGGTGAAGTGTTCCTATATACTGCTCAGATGTGCTCTGCCCTGTTGCGTAGGGGCAGAAGGATGTGGTGCCAGCAGCAGCTCTGTGTGACTGGCCGTCATGTCTGCAACACCAGTAGTAATCCATACTTTATTACATAACACACATAACACAAAGATTTCTCAATTTTTGTTTTTATTTTTTTTTTTAACTGTATCAGTTTTCAGGGCCGGTCTTGCAATGATTGAGAAGCTTGTTTGCAGCAAAGAGAACAGCTGTTCAGCACCATACAGGAAGTCTGTGCAAGTTCAGGCAGGAGCACTGCGTCAGCTGAAATGGGTGGATTTTTTGAAAAGACAGAGTGTAACCTGGAGATTGATTAATGAGGTAGAGTTTATCCTAAAGCAATATCCAGGCTGATTTATGTCCAAGACTACTTGATCAGCTCATTTATAGGAACTTGATATGCATAACAATACCACGCCACAGGCTCGCTGTGCAGCTCCCCTCTTGTTTATTAATAGCGAACTATAACATTTTAATAACATAATCAAAAAACAAACTATGCTAAATCACAACGGATACACATACTGTGGTTTCAAACAATTCTTTTTTAACTACTGATACTGGGAAAATTCTGCTTCCTCCATGGCAGCGCATGTTCAGAGCACTGGTTGCACTGATTAATAAAAAACATACTTCTGCTCAGAATGGGACAAGACATGCGGAATTATTCTGTACTAATTTCCCATCTCAGAAATCCTGTCAAGAGTACAGGAGAAGATCTTAGTTCTGATAACTGTTTGATAACATGTCAGTTTTTAAACAGGATTCTGATGAGTTTCTGTTGATTCATTTTGTCTGTTCTAGCGATCATTATTCAATGCTCAACTGCATTGAACAATATATTTCAGAATGTCCAGATGACTTTGCTAGACACCAGCAGCTGGATTCTGAGGAGTAGATTTGCACTGGCTCAAAGAGTTGGGAGCTGAACATTACATTTGTTATGTTGCAGATTAAAAAAAAAAAATGCATATTAAAAAAAACAAAACAAAACAA
>VXAV01002693.1:132962-145401 GCA_013399715.1 Alectura lathami | reverse complement strand
CAAAAAAAAAAAAAAAAAAAATGAAACCAAAAGATTTTAAATCTAAACCTGCAATGGATGGCTAAAAAGCATACTGTATTGAATATGCATGATGAATTAGCATCCTAAGAAAGAACATTAAGTGTTTTGGTAACATTAGCATCCTTGCTGACTCTTGGGATACAGAGTACCATTAGGTCCATATTTTCAAATGCCTGAATAAGTGTACTTGACCTATTTCAAGACTCTGGCTACCAACAGGGTTTCTTTTATGATTCAAAGATGTGTAATATTGTTTACTTAAAATTTATGGCTTACAGTAAGTACACAGATTTTTAAAAACTCATTTTTAGACAGAAGGAAATAAAAGTTTTGGAACTTTTTCTGTCTTCTGACCTTATAGGCTCAAGCCTAGAAGATGCTGATGTAACTGGTTCTGATCCAGAAAAGCATTTAAGTATAGGCTCAATCTGGGGCTTGAGAGTTATGCCACTGAAATCAATCATGTGCCTGATTCTCTAATGATTCATCCCACTTAGCAATGCGAGACTGAAACTTCTCTAAGCACAATGAGCTGGTAGTTCCTTTTATAAGGCATATTTCTAAGAAATGCTAACCAGCATGGATTGTGCCCTGTTGATTGAAGGCATTCAGCACTGACAGTGCTAATGTGTGCCTCTTGTAGTGATGCATCAGTGCTTCAATGTGTCTTTACAGCTGGAAGTGCATTTACTGCAGCCTTTTCTGCTAACATCTCTTCTGAAATGAACTACAAGGTCTTTCTTTTTATCTAGAATGCAAGTATTTGCCCTTTTTGCTGATCTGTCCGTTATTGCACAAATCTAAACTGATGCTCTCACCATTTGCTCATTGCTGGTTCTTCATGCAAACTTAAACTCAACAGGGTCTATAATGTATTCTCCTTCTCAAAAGTTTGGCTAACACAGACTGAGATTTATAAGTTTTCATTCTTTTTACTTCCCATGTTCTTTGTTGCCTACATCTGCAATGTATATTGACCAGAGCTGATGCAAAAATTGTATTTCAATATCAGATTTCATGAAGATTCCTTTATTTCTGGGCATTATTCTGCTTTTGTATGCTAGTTGGTTAAAGCAGAAAATGGTTAGGATGGAGTTATGGGTGGTACCAGGAGATCTTTTTACGTAAAGATGTCTCTGAACCACTTTTCCAGCTGCAGCCCTCTAGCACCGCAGTCTTTGTGTAAGATGGAAATGTTTAATTATCACTATAACTTCGTAGGGATTTAATGATACTCTACAAAGCAGCAATCTGTTTCGTTTTTGTGTCAATGACATTTCTTTCTTTGTGTAACTATCCTGCATATTTTATAACCAAATTTAATAGTGTATAGTAAAAGACAAGCATAAAATGATTACTTATTTTAAATCTTCTTATTAATAATGTAGAACCAAAATAGGTGCATTTTCCACCTATATCTCCAGAGAAATTAAGAAGAAGAATGTTTTTTATTTTATTGCTCATTAATGAATACAACACAGTTAAACCTTGAAGTGTTTTGTCTGTAAGTTGCTTGTATATCTTTGCACTGGAAAAACCTATTAAAACAATAAATCTAATAAGTCTCCTTCTGATAGTCATGTTGAAGAAGCTGAAACAGAAGGCAAAAAAAAAAAAAAAAGATAAAAAGATCAATGTGGGAAAACCTAAAAGAAGATGCATATTCTTAATGAGGTTTTTTCAATTCAATGTGGATAATGAAGTCTTGGTCTTCTGAATGAGAAAAGATGCATCAGAGTTGCAGATGTCAAGGAGGAAGCACTCAAATGTGATGCTATATTTCAAGACCAAGACAGAAAGCAGGAGTTGTAAAATTAAAATGGAATGAACTATGCAGAATAGCTCCAACCAGGCCCTGGTTTATTTTGTGCTTTTGTCTTTAAAGTTTGGCTTAAGGTAACTTGATTTTTTTTTTATTTTTTTCCCTCCTCACTCTCCCAGATAAAAGACGGATTATTGATTTCCTATTAATAGCTGGATATGTAAATTTGAGAAATGAAATGCTGTCTGCCTTCACCTACCTTGTTTTCTTCTTTTTGCTTGTATTTTTCTTTCCATTTTGTGCTTCTCCCTCTTCAGTAATTCCCCTACTATTCATTGCATACCCCTCAAAATCAGGATGGATGTCTGTGGGCAGGTGGAGATGCAGGCTGCTGACCCAGCTGGTGAGGACCGAGGGAAGAAAGGATCCCCATGCTCCAGAGAGCTGCTCTGTGGCCAGCTTCTGGAGCTGTAAGAGGGGAGCAGGGCTTATTTGTCACTTGCTGATCTAGTGTCCAGTGGATAATCTGCTGCTTTGTACTTGTATCTGATAGGTTTTAATACCTGCTTGATATTTATACCTAGGCAATATCTTTTGGTTGAAGAGACTGAGAAGTGTGTGTTTTTGGAGAGAATCCTCAGACAGTGTTCTAAACTCTACTGATGTACTTGTAACTGAATCCTACTGACCAGAGTGCAAGAGCCCCCTTGCTTTGGTTTTTCAGTTTGAAATTCAAGGCTGTGTTTAAACCCCATTGGAATCAATGGGAAGACTGACTTGGGCAAGTCATTTTTACATATGGTGATGTAATCCAAGGTGAGCAAAGCATTTACTCAAATTTAGCATAACTTCTTTACACATATTTTAGAAGCACTCCCTGCTGCCTCCTGTGTAAGTTCATGCATTTGCTTTTAGTGTTATTTGTTATAGACTACGCCCTATTTTGCTGTCACACAACTGCTCTCACTGCACTGCCTATTCCTTTTGTCCAGTTGTTTCCTACCCCGTTGTTTCCCTTTATCCTAGGAATAAACCTTCTGAAGTCCCCTGAAAGGGCAATTCTTGTTATCTGCATAGGAGAAAAATGCACATCCAGGATACTGCTCTGTGGTTATGCAAGTAATTCCTCCTTTGCAAATGGCAAGTTCTCAAAGACCAGTCACCTTCAGCATGTCAAGAATGAAAACTGGAAACATACCTCATGCACAAGAAGATGCATGCCTTTTTCTTACTTAAATACTTCCCCTAGATGCTTCATTTCTCTGTAGCCAAAAATCCTGTCATTCACATGCTTGGAAAACTTTAGTCTTTAAGATGAAAATACTGCAGAGAAAAAAAATAAGAAATTTGAGGAAGCTTGTGGGGGAAGGGAAGATACCGTTGCAGTTCCATACATAAAGATAAGAACATGCTGCACCAAATGCCTGCTGAAAATAGGCTTCAATATTTTTTTTTCTTACACATAGATATTAAACTGTGCTATTTGTGTGGATGGTAGGTGAGGAAGGGAGAGAGAGAAAGGCGGAACAGTGTTCCAACTATTCTGCAGAGTCAAAGGTAGTTTTGGATAGGAGCAGAAATCAGACCCCTCCAGGTTATCTTCATGGTAGTAAACAAAATATTCTCTTCTGTTATTAACAGAACTGATTGTTTAGAACCTGTACTAGTAAACATCCTCTTTAAGCTGAAGTAAAAGGCATCACTGATTTTTGAGCAAGTATGTTTTGTTGTATTGCGTAATAATCTTGAACTGAGATAGCAAGATGGTGAGGATGAAATTAAATGAGTCATTGTTAAAAATAGGATTGGATCTGAATTAGATGGGCAGCTGAATAGAGGATGCAATTTGCTGTGATGAATTGACTGTGTCTACGCTATATAAACTTTAAATGATACATTAGCTCATAGTTACTACTGGCTACTGGCAATTTTAGTTAGTTGTAAAAAAAAAAAAAAAAACCAACTAAAAATCTTGAAATGAAATAATCTGATAACTGTGTGTCACTACAATTGATGCAGGGAAATAAAGCATCTGACTGGTCCACTGAAGGGTGTTACCAGATGAAGCACAACACTTTTAAATTGTTTTTTGCATTGAGTATTACAGTGGCAAATAGTCAAATGACCACTTGCAAGGCAAGAACAAATAGCAAAGTAAAAAGAGGCTGTATTGGTCAATATAGGAAATCATGAGCTCAGCTTGGTTTTAAGCTATGGGTCGTAAGAATGGAGTTTGTCTCATGGCCGGGAGGATTCAGTGGAGGAGGAAGACATCACTTCTATTGATTGATGCAGCAGGGAATGATGACCTGGCTATAACTGTGGACAGAAAGTGGACTAAGAATGTTTCTCCTCAGGTGCAACGTACCAGACTGTAGGTTATATTCCTACACATCTGAAAGCTAGAGTGTGGTGAACCTGAACTGCGGTTCATTTGTTGTTGCTGTAATTCAGATGACTTAAAAAGTTGAAAGAACTTTTTTTTTTTTTTTCCCATAACCACAGTAGAGTAACTACTAGTGACTCTTGGATGGGTGCGTTTTCACAAGCAGATCACACTGCTTTAGATAAACAGCACCACGAATTATGCCAGTGCTGAGTAGGTATCCAAGTCCTCCACTTGGTTTAGACACTGGAGGGGAAACAATCATACTTCCTTGAGCTTATATTGCATCCTAATTGTGGAGATGACCGACACTCAGAACTATGGTGTTTAAAAACCAAAACCATCAGAGAATATGTTGGTCACCTTGGAAACAAGACTTTTGGTTGAGGACGTTGTATATTTGTTAATACTTCCTACAGACTTCCAATTACAATAAACATCCATGTGTTTTCAAATTTTTATCTCTTCTTTTGGGCTTTAGTTAGCTTCTTGGATGTTTTGCAAAATACCAAGAATCATTTTTAAAGCACAGTTAAAATACTATAGTGATTGTTATAAATGTATAATAATAAGTACTACAACATATTTTGCTGAAGTGAGATTTTACAGGCAAGGCTAGAACATGCAAGTGGGGGCTATTCCAAAGGAATTAGTACTTACCTCTTTGGACGGGCATCAAAGTTAAAGGCCAACTACTTCAAAGCATAGTGGAGAATTCTTTCAATTAAGCACCTAAAATTGGTCATTTTCAGAAATAATACCACTACACTTGTTTGTTAACACCCAGACACCCTACACAGAGAGCCTCATGAGCTCAGTAAAATTACGATTACTTGTATATTTGGATATTTCATTTAAAAATGCTTTTACCTGTTTCAACAATGGTGATAAACGTTCATTTGACACTGCAGATCCTGTGCATAGCTGCTTAAAAGGAATCCTCCAGATCTGTATGCAACAGTATGTACAAAGATATTTATTTTTTTTGCCTATATTTAGAACATTTTTGTTAAACTCCTCCCTTTCTTTCAACCTGTTCCTTCCATAAAAAGTAAAGATACTCTTGCTTTAAGCAGTGCATTTGTTTAATAAATACTGACTTTTCTATGAGGATGACAAATGTATTAATAAGGGCTTATTTTGTATATTAATGTTTTTACACAGCACACAGGAAAAGTAAATAATCAGAATGTGTTAGTAAACCATTCTGAAAATATTATCTGTTTATTCATGCTAATGTGATTAGAATAGTTGCTTTCTTTTTTTCTAAACAGTTTAAAGCATATGTGTATCAGAGGTCCAGACCTTGTGTTCAGTTTTCTGAAGTGTCCCTTAATTTTCTTAGCTAAACAAGCCATTAGATAATGCATGCTGCTAGGACCTTTGTGGATGATATAGCAAAACTTTTTACCTAATGTGTACTTTTCAGCATGAGTGGTTTGTTTGTTTGTTTTTAACTTAAGTAGTGCTTTGTTGTTCTTTAGGATTAATATTAAAAAATTTTTGCTTGATGGGGCCATGAATGCCTGGTATCCTGGCTGGTGCCTTTCCAGCGACTGCAATTGGTCCCTTGTGCACATGACCTCAGATTACACCTTTGCTAGTTGCAAGGAGACTTGTCAGTGTGAGGGTTTCTGGAGATTTTTACATGAAAACTCTGCTAGCATCTTAAGTGAAGAAATAATTTGGTCTCTATTGAAATAGAAATCAGTCCTTCACAGGTGCTACAACCTTTTGCCAAAGGTTGGACTTAACTTTCTCAAAATGCATTTATTCATAAGAAACTTTGGCTACATGCAGAAGCACTTTCAGGTATTTAAAAATTCCTCTAAATCCCTCAGAAGAAGGTTTTTCCCCTTCATTTTATGCAGTAACAACTTGCAGCAGACATACCCTGTGCTGGCCTCTGCTAGCAGTCTGTTTGTGGTATGCTGAGGACGTTGGCCTGTACAACAAAAATCTGAGTGGACTTTGATCACTGGGACAGTTGCAAGGCTGCTTTTGCAACCTAGACCTGTCTCCTACATTTTTATTCTGCAGTGTGGTCACTATGAGGGGCCAACCTGTAAATGGCAAATTTTATAAGGCATGTGTATGGCAAACGCTTGAGATGGCTTGCTATATACGAAAAAGCGGGATGGTCCTGTGAGCTACTCACGCTAGAAGAAACATTGGCATGATGGCTCTGTGTAATCAGAGAGGCTGCCAGAACAGATGAGGTCTTGCTTCCTGCACTTTCTTAGATTTGGGGGCTGAGACTTGGAAAATGTCTCAACTGTTTCAACAGTAGTTGAAAAGGAGCATGAAGTTGGGAGTAGCTTTCCTATATATTAAGAAAGCCAGTGAAACCAACAACAACAGAAACACTGAATAAATGTGGGTGTGTGAGCAGGGAGGCTCTGCTTGAGCAGGAGGGAAGTGTTCTGCTGCCCCAGGCCTGGGCTGCCTGTGGGACTCTGCTCTGAAGGGATGCAGTTGCCCCACTTTTTTGTCCTTGCTGCAGAAAGGTGCTTCAGGGGTTTGAGTGACAGCTCAGGGAGGGATCTGTCATCATATGAAATGGGTTAGGGCTCTGTTCTCTTCTGCTACTCTGACATAAGGAGCAAGCCTTTGGCTCTGACAGAATGAATTTGTACTGCTTTCACCTTTTCAATCTTGTTATTAAAAATGAATCCCAATGAAGCTGGCAAACTTAATGTACATTACTCCTCCAATTACAGTGAGTATGTATAGACAGCCACCTGGGAGGTGTAAGAGGAGGGGATGGGTAACTTGTGCCAAACTGCAAGGGCAGTTTAAGGACTGGAATTATGAGAGGCCACATTACAAGGAAGAACTGGAAGGTCTGGCATAAGTTAGTGTTGTCTTCACAAGGACAGGTGGCGGAGAAACATTTCCATCTTTCCTTGGACACCTCATGCTGTGTTGAGAAAAGGTGTTGTAGAAGCTAAAATGGTGTCACCTCCATGCCAAGCTATTGAAAGGTTTTGATTTTTGCACTGAGGAGACATTTACACTGTCCTGGTTCCTGCAGCAATCCTTTTTCACTGGTATCCTGCTATTACCTTTCCTAGTAACTGCAAAAATACCTGCTAATACAAAAATGGACTCGATCTGAGACCCACAGAAGTTTGCAAGGGCTAATGGTGTATGTGTTTCTCTAAATCTTTGCTGTCAGTGACTCGAGACCCTTACCTAAATCTTTGTGGCTACCAGAGACCCCTGAGTTGCCAACGCAGCAGAAACTCCAGAGGTCCTTTTTGTGCTACTTGCTGTCATTGCATCATTGGCATTGAAATATCCTCAGCTGGATTTGTGGCTTGGAAGAGTGTAGCCCATTTTTCCTCAGGGAATTCCTGCTGTTTTGAGAGGCAGGGAGGCCATGGAGGCACTTGTAGCAGGACATGCCCACGGAGTGCTGAGCAACGCTGTGGGGAGGGATGTGCTCTGGCCTTGCAGCGTCCAAGCTGCAGACAGATCCATGGCAATGCATGTCAGCTAATTTCCACATCTGCATAGACAGAAATGATGAAAATTGTTAAACATGAGTGAGCATGTGTAACGGGAAGGGTGGCTAAGCTCAACCAAAGGAGGGATCATGGCTAGTGGAAAATGGCCAGGTGCAAGGGTATAGAGCTGTGCTGTTCTGTTTGTCCTTCTGCAGTTAATATCTGCATCCAGATTATCAAAAAAATATATCCTGAAGTGTCCTCAGAGTTATGAGTTATCTTTTTGCCAATGAACCAATGCTGAGGCAGAGAGGCAAGGTGCAGCTCTCAGCTGAGACCTCCTAAAGCCGAGGAGCTGGATGCAGGATGCTTATCAGACATCTTGCTGAAGAGGGGGGAAGGAGCAGGGCAGCTGGGCGCTGTGACGCATTGCCAGTGAACATCCATTGCTGTGGTACACATCAAATTGAAATCTGAACTTTTGAAGTGTTCAGATTATTTCCACTGGCTGAATATGTTCCAAAAAAAAAAAAATCAAAAAAGTGGGGGGGGGAGGGGAGTTGTGCAATTTGCACGATGAGGGAAGTAAGGGATTTGATCACATGCATTCAAGCAGCACTGAGCACCTTGTGATAAACCTGAATGTCCTGAATCCCAGCTGCTTCCTTGGGAAACCTCTTTCCCTAGCCCCAGGCAATAAAGTGAATGAAACGCGAGGGAGAAAGGTGAAAGAAAATAAGAGTTGATATAATCATTTTTTTAACTTATTTTCTGCTTTATTTATTTTATTTATTTTATTTACAGCTGCTTATGGTGATCATTCCTTCATTTTCTTCTTACATCACATACTTCTTAATGGCCTGTTAGTATAGAAATGACCATTGATCTGAAGAACAAAGCAATTGCTTCTTGTAGGGCCCCACTGGCACTTCAGATCCTCACCTGATAAATGTAAAGTTGAGGCAAAATGTCAAGTTAGAAAATTGTTGTTCTGAATCTGTAGTTATGGAAATTGTTGAGCTTGTCAAAATATTGGTTTGGAAATGCAAGATGCCTTTCTCAGGCGAAGACAGGAAAAGAGTGTCAGAGCACGTCTGGCTACAAAATCTCTTCCTGCTTTCAGGACTGTCTTCAAGTTGTGTTTAATGTCGGGTGGCAGTAGTATTTCAGGTGGAAAAAATGCAAGAGCCTATGGCCACTGATACTTCCAAGTGTGTACTGGCCATTAAACAGTCTGGTGGTATTGGAGAACTGATGGTGGATGCTAAGCAAGAAGAGGGTTTTGTCTGTATTTCTAGTCTCTCTTGCCCAGTTATCTCCTGCACTGTGCACAGGATCTCTCCTGGCAACATGCTCATGGGGAGTTGCAGATGGAGCACTGCAACATATCATTACTGCCAGCTGGACACAGCTGCTTTCCTGATGCTTTACCACTGTCTTGCAAAGTAATCAGTACCAAAGTCAGTGGTCTTTTGACCTAGTCTTAATTTCATGCAACCGCAGGAGTTATCAAATCTTTAAGTAAGACGACAGCTTTTTTCCTCCAGGGTTATTCATGCCTTGTGGATCTTCTTTCCTTGCTTACGATTTATTGGTTTCTCAGTAAACCTGCTTGGGACCTAAAGCAACATGAATCCCAGACATCAATATCAATTCTTTCTGGTCAGTAACAAGAAGAGGCCTGTTGGGTTACATCTGGATTTTCTTCCACAGTTTAACTGAGTAGGACTTCACTTTTAGCATCTCCTAGGGATGGCAAGCAAACATGTAGTCTTCCACATTGCCTGCAAGCGTCCAAGACTGAACTGGTTCCTGATTCTTCCTACAAATAAGCAGTCACTCTAGAATGGGTGAATTTACTATTATTGTTATTAATTATTTTTAATTTAAACAACAGCAGTTACAATGCAAATAAGGAGATAGTAAACCATAGGCTCACAATGGATTTGGGTGTATGCATGGGGAAAATGGGTCTGGAACTAAAACTGAATTCAGGAGAAATTTAGTGAATAATCTTAGGCAGCACTGTTGCAATGTCAGTGTCTGGTTTTTGTTTGGTTTTTTTGTTTGTTTTTTAGAAGTGTGTTTCACTTAGGAAATACTGATGTTTTCCAAACTATTGATAGTGCTGTGACAGTTCTTCCCAAATTTCCAGTTTCCCTGACTGGTCCTGTGTGTCTGAGCAGCAGATCTAGGATTAGGTGCAGGATCCACAGCACTGCAAATTTGGCTTCTCTATCCCCTGAGGCTATTGACTTTCCATTAGGCTCCCAGGACAAGTGCTGAAGGTGGGTGGGCAAAGCATGGTGTCAAATGACAAACATTCTTTTTTGAAGTCTCTCTTCCAAAAAATATATTTTGAAAATTTGAAAAAATACTTGTCAAATAACTTTTTAAAAAATGGTTATTTTTCCATATTTTAAAATGCGTCTAAATAAAAGAAAGGAAGGTAGAGAGAGGGAATCAATAGAAAGACTTCATAAACCCAGAACTAAATAACCTCTGTCTTTAGTTAAAATAGCTTTCGTTGTCTCAGAAATATTCTTTTCTTACACCAAAAGAACCTGTGAAAATAATGCTGACTCTGGTTGACTCAAACATTTTTTTTTTTTCTTTAAGCTGAAGGAACTGTTATGTTGATATCTTTCTCCTCTTGCTTTTTTGTGGCTTCCTACACTGGAGTATCAACAATGGTCTGAAAACATAAAATTGTGTATTTTGGTTCATACATTTTCATGTCACGTATAGACAAGGATGGTCAGTAAATACATGCAAACTATTGAATTCATCACAAACATTCATTTTATTACATTTTTCCATTATGTTGCGTCTTAAGTGTGTGTTATACTATTTATTTCTTGGTGGGGAGCCAGTACTTTTCAACTCTTTGTAAAAGATCTTTTACAAGGGTATAAAGCTGCTATTAAAATGTTTTACTGAAATACTGTTGTCAGTGGCTGGCAGTATTTTTGACTGTGGCCTAGAGTGATGCATTTAGAAGTACAATTTCAACTATATCAACTACTTCAGAATTTTTGTTTTCACTTTGTGTTGCTTTTGGTATTATGTAAATCCAACAGGACTATTAATGGTAACATTTTTAGAATTTTTTCTTATATTAAAAATCTGAAATCTCACGTAAGTAACAAGTCTTTGTTTAATTTGTCTGAGCATCCAAAAATGGAGTATGTTTAAATGGCCTATGCTTCTGAACAAATCAAAGTAAGGGACCAGTTATACGGGTAACAAGTGGAGAAAACTTATTAGTAATGCCATCACTAAGATAAAATCTTCCTACAGAAAAGAAACTCATTTGAATTTTTGTTAAAGGACTAGGACATGGGGAACTCATCCCAACCTTGATAGACATGGCTGGTGTTTTAAAAGGTTGTCATTAGATAGTCAGTTTTCAAAATCTGATCAGCCAGTTCTCAAAGATTCTCAGTAAGTGGTCTTTCAGGTGGGTCATTGTTTGGTGGGGAGCCCAGGATAAAACTCTTTCCTTAAAATCCTAGTGAATACTATGGAGAAGGAATGAGGGATGGAATTCCTCTCATGCCTGTGGATTTCTGGTTTCCCTTTAGCTGTGTAAGTTATTCAGAGTCTTTTATTATGGTATGCGTATATGTGTGTACATGCATCAGTGATTGATCCATTTTGCAGTTTTATTTGAGAGTTTTTATTTGAGACAGTTCCTCAGTGTTACAGGCTAATTTAGCTTAGAGGCTTAAAGAAGTCTGTGTTGTCCAGCCCTCCACAGAAGACAGGACCAACTTGGGTCAGCTTAATTAGTTTAGGATTCGATTAGTTCAAATTAAGATCATACCCTTTAATCAAGGAATGATAAACTTCAGAACAACAGTTAATGAAAATACTTTGTTCATAGAGATCTTACATTCTCTTTTATTTTAAATGATTCTCTACAAAATTATTAAGAATCAGCAGCGAAGGGGCAAAGTATTTGTATGCTCAGCAACACTATGTTAATATTACAAAGTAAAATGCTTGTGTCTCATGTGCATGTCTGCATGTGCATCTCCCAGTTGGTAGTGTTCTTGTATTTGCTTCCTGATCTTGTGGTGGGGTGGCATAGTGTCATCTNTCGATTAGTTCAAATTAAGATCATACCCTTTAATCAAGGAATGATAAACTTCAGAACAACAGTTAATGAAAATACTTTGTTCATAGAGATCTTACATTCTCTTTTATTTTAAATGATTCTCTACAAAATTATTAAGAATCAGCAGCGAAGGGGCAAAGTATTTGTATGCTCAGCAACACTATGTTAATATTACAAAGTAAAATGCTTGTGTCTCATGTGCATGTCTGCATGTGCATCTCCCAGTTGGTAGTGTTCTTGTATTTGCTTCCTCATCTTGTGGTGGGGTGGCATAGTGTCATCTCTGGCTTGTTTGCCAACTGTTGCTTCTTGAGTGAGGGAGAAGATCTAACTTCTGGCAGTAAAAGGTAAGTGGACCTTAGTTTAATCTCTTATTGGACAGCCCGTCTTGTCAGTGCTGTGGCTATCTATACTGCGAGCTAACCTACAGATTGGGCTTTATGACATTATGTCATGGTGTATTCTAAATCATTAGTCAACAATCACTCATCCTGAAAGACTTTGTTCTTTTTGTCTGTGATTCAAATGAGCAGCAAACCACTCTACTTATTTACAGTAAAAACACAAAGATGTGGAAAAATAACTTCTGCATTAAAAAAAAAAAAACCTTTAATTTTTTTGACTTTTTGACTGAATTATCCCATAACCATCTGTTCTGGATTTAGTATAGATAGGAGGATAAATGCTTGCTTTAGAAGATA
>VXAV01002693.1:81129-131281 GCA_013399715.1 Alectura lathami | reverse complement strand
TGCTGGTCTGTTACAGTTGTTTTGTAGAAATAGTGGGATAGTTAACAGTAATTTTAAAGTAGAAAAATTAGCGGCTCTTTCTGCTTTACCTCTAGGGAAAAAAAACACACCATGAGATATTTTTCTCAAAAAATAACTCAATTTTCTAACTAGAAAACAAAGCCAATTGTTTTAGAATCAGAGGAAAGATTGAACTAGATGATCTTTGAGGTCCCTTCCAACCCAAGCCATTCTATGATTCTATGATAAAGATATCTTCATTTAATGTGTTTTAAAAGAATTGGTTATGTTCCTACCTGGCCTCAAAACAAAATGTCCTGAAAGATTGCAAAAGTTGCAAAGAACCACCATGTGGCAGGCTAGTAGACCAGAAAATGTCTTAAGCCTATGACTAAGGAGAGACTGTCACAGTTCTCAATGATCAGAGTACAGGCTAGAATTTTGATTACTGAAAGCACTTCAGTCTAACAGATAACAACTACAAAGTGGAAAACCAGGAAATTGGAACTGAGCAGTACCAAATACTAATTTTCTTTAGTGACCTTCATCCTAGGCAAAATTAGCAGAAACTCCTGCTTTTTATTGCTCTCATCAAGCACCTCAATACAGGGTGCATGAGTTGTGTTAAATGCCTTGAAGAGGTCCCCAGACAGTCTTACTAGGCAGAAAATGAAGGTTTTATGCACTTCTTATGTTTTTGGCTTTAGTATTTCTTTCCCATCTCCTTTGTTTTAATTCTGAGCTTGGAAACCTTCTGCATGCAGGAGTTACCTTGACAGCTTGGAAACAAAACACTTGCACCAAAACTACCCACTGAAACTTTAAACACCCCTCACTGAAATTTGTTTTATTCCTTTATACTCAGTTCTGCTTCTTCCCTCTCCTCTCTGCAACATTCACACGTTCACCTGCTGAAGTGCAATGCAAAGTTGGGACCTGCATGCTGGCAGAGTCCATCATCCCTCTGCCTTTCTACATCTTTCACTTCTTTAAGCAGATGGCAATTCATCTGAAGCTCCAGTAGTGAGACAGGAGCTTTATTTAATCCTTTATTTACCTTCCTGATCAGGAATGTTGGTTTGAAATGTTGTCACATATATTATTGGGGAAGAATAAAAGAGCAGCTCTGAATCACCAAGTCCTGAGTTTTCCTTTCTGGACTAACAGGTACATAGGTAGGATAAAACAAATCTCAGTTTTGACTGGCAGTGCTCTCTTGGCTCTCTTTCACCTAAATAAAACAACAAAGTAAAGACTATGCACAACTTTATTCTCTCCTCTAACTAGATGCGGAAGAACGTCTGGTTTCAGAATCTTTTCAGACAGCAGTTGTTCTACTGGAACAGAAGAGAGAATTAATTATCTTCTTTCTGTGGACGTGTGTTTTTTTTCCCCCCATTACTCCTAATCCATGAAATGCCTTGGAAGATCACTTAGGCAGGTTGCCAGTGTCTCTGGCACATGGTTATGGCCTCCCTGACCATAGTTCCCGAGTCTTGTAAAGACATACATCTGCAAGTGAGAGAGGAAAAATCAGGTTTCCAAATGAGTTTACTGTCATTCCCTCAGCTATAATCAAAGCAATACAAAGAAATTGGGATCTTTTGTTCACCAGAAACATAGATCCTGCACTAACTACACTCTGAACATCTGTCAGAGAATTCTTCCAAATTCTCAAAGGTGGCTTCAATAGGAGCTTAAACCTAAATTACTTGAGCGTTCAATCTTCTGCTCTTGGCAGAAAGCTTGAATTAATTACTCTATTAGCCTTGTGTTGTTATAGCTGTCACCAGAGAGCATCTGGATGGCACCACGGCAGCTCTTCCTGCCTCTGTGGGCAGCCTCTTCTTGCACCTCCCATGCCCACATGGGAAAAGTCAGGGACAGACTGTGCAATGCGTTTGTTTTACAAAGTTTAGGTCCAGGTTCATTTGTTAAGAGACTCATAGGAAAATATCCATAGCATTGTTCACTAAATTCTGCCTGTGGCCTTGATTTCTTCTCTCCAAAGATCTGTTATGCCAATGTTTGGTTTTGCACGCATCCTTACAGGGGAAAAAGGGAATTGAGAGCTTTGTTTACAAAGGATTTGTCTCTGATTTTTTCCTGCTTATTGTCTACTTCAAGGCTTTATTAACGTAATGTGGAGGAGGGAAAAAAAAAAAAAAAACAACTAAAACCATTACTTTTTGCCTGTGTAATGTATATTTAAACATGGTCTTAGGGGTAGGTGTGAACAGTCTTTCTTCTGTAATAGGTGTCTGGAGACGCATTTTGAAGGCCTCAGTTTCCTGGCAGTTTTCTGAAGAAAATGCTCACCTACTTAACCAAGCATGTGGTGTGTCAAACATTGCAATGCTAGCAGAAAGATCACTATGTTTTGAAAACTCACTATAGAGTTTAAATTTATTTTCTTGTGCTGCTTCCTGCTTTTTACTATGCTCCTTCCTATATTTTATATATTTTTAACTCTTTTGTTACGTGCATCTTCCCATATGCATCTTTGTGTATGGCTATTTCCCTTCATATCTGTTCTTTTGTTCTATATCTGATACCAGTCATCTTGTGTTTGCGTAAAAGATGAAAGTATATCATGGGGTGCATCAGCCCCAGCACTGCCAGCCAGGTGAGGGAAGGGGTTGTCCTGCTTCGTTCTGTGCTGTGCGGCCTCACCTCAAGCACTGGGGGCAGGTTTGGGTGCCACAGTATAAGAAGGACACAAAGCTATTAGAGAGTGTCCAGAGGAAGACTAACGACAGAGATGGTGAAGGGTCTGGAGGGCAAGGCAAGTGAGGAGCGGCTGAGGTCCCTTGGTTTGTTCAGCCCAGAGCAGAGGAGGCTGAGGGGAGGCCTCGTGGTGGCCTACAGCTCTCTCCCAGGGGAGCGGAGGGGCAGGCGCTGAGCTCTGCTCTCTGGGGACAGCGACAGGGCCCGAGGGAACGGCATGGAGCTGCGTCAGGGGAGGGTCAGGCTGGGGGTGAGGAAAAGG
Source organism: Alectura lathami (assembly GCA_013399715.1). NCBI lineage: Eukaryota > Metazoa > Chordata > Aves > Galliformes > Megapodiidae > Alectura > Alectura lathami. The sequence goes on along the minus strand of VXAV01002693.1, from coordinate 128,292 downwards.
TTCTGCACCAGGGGGTGGTGGGCACGGAACAGGCTCCCCAGGGCAGGGGGCACAGCCCCGAGCTGCTGCAGTTCAAGGACCATTTGGGCAACGGTTTCAGACATAGGGTTTGGGTTTGGGTGGTGCTGTGTGGAGCCAGGAGTTGGACTCTGATCCTTGAGGGTCCCTTCCAATGCAGGGTATTCTATGATTCTGTGTTCATAGTGCTAGACAAGTCTGTTAAAACCTAAACCAAATGCAGGCAAGTAATGTGTCTTTTAATGTCCTGTAATCTGAAGGGAGCAACTGTTTTTCTATTTTTTTAAATACAAAGATAATGGGAGCAACTGTTTTTCTATTTTTTTAAATACAAAGATAATCTTGGTTATGACCAATGTCATATGTCAGCCTAGCACTCTTTAATGGCAGTCATTGTCACCTGCTAGTGGAATTTGCATTCTCCTGCATTGTATTCACACATTTCAAATATTTCAAAACTGACTTTTATGAAGTTGCACTTAGATTGTTAGCTTGCACTTCAGGCTGCAGAACCTCTGATTTTAATTTTTATTTTTTGTTAATGCCCCTATCTGTGCCCCAGTAGGCTCTTGGTTGTTATGTGGTATCTTTCACAAGTATGTGACACCAATGCGTACCACTGCTGGAAATGCTTTGAGGTTCGTTTTTTCCTCATTCCCCCTTAAGCTACACAGCCTTTTCAACTTCTGAAATGTGAATATCACCTGGGTGATATTCACGCTTGTTACGTGTTATGGCAGAAATCTGGAATTGGTCATTTTTAACAAGGCTTTTAAAAGGTGAACATCTAACATTATGTGTTTACTAGCAGAGGTCTGCTTTAATTAAATGCAAAGGTGTACACTATTTACGTCCGCTCCACTGTGGGATGTATTGTGCAGTGGGACCAAAAGAATTTTTCCCCCATAGACAAAGACAGGCATTTATATTGTGGAAGCGAGTGTACTCCCTGGAAGTTGCAATGCTTGGCGGCTTTAACATTGACTGCATCGCTTTCCTGTGCCAACTGAGTTAATGCAATAGCATGGTTTGTTTCCAGACTGTGGGTATTCCTACTGAAGTCTGTCAGTTTGTTTTTGAATGTCCAATAGCATGATAGATAACATCACAAACATTTGATGCAAGTTGTCATTTGGGGGCGATGCCGGAGGAAACCTAGGTTATGTATTTTCTGGGGATCTGCTGCTGACAGGGTTTCATGATGTCATCTCAAGAATAGTGCTGCCTTTAACAAGGCATTTCACAGCAGTGGATTTGTGCTGTAAAATCTCTTAAGAATTCTTTCTCTTCAAAAAAGAAACCTTTGAAGGGGAAGGAGTTTGTGTGTTTTATACACGGAAGCTACTGGCTAATAAATTGCAAAGTGAAATGATGCTGGGATTCTAACCTCCAAACTTTCATTGCTTTTCTACTATTGCACAGATATAGAAAACAGCATATCAGAGCAGCAGCCTAGGAAAAACCTCGCAGTTTTCAAAGCACTGCTCCTTGGAGGACAGAATGCAGCGCATGACAGTTTATTTGCATGTGGGCATGGAAAAGCTTGCATGGGTTAAGCAGCAGATTACCCTAAAAGTGTTCTTGTGCAAGCAGGGACCGCGCCAGGCTGCCGTGCTTTGGACAACTGTCACGCTGGCACAACTCACTTCCTCTGATTGGGTACTTCCAGCCACTGATTAAAAATGCTGATGCCGTCTCTGCGCTCCTTTCCACTTGGAGGAGAAATCTCTTTCCCCACCCCCAAGCCCACCTCTAGCATGTAAGTAATGGTGAGAAGATGAACATGAGAACAGTGCAGCCTGAGTGACTGGAGAAATACAGCAGCCTGCTTTAGCTGCAGCGTTATGTAGGAGTCGTCTCCAGACTTCTTACCGTAGGTTTTTCAGCACAAACTGCTTGCAGGTTTTGGAAGGCTGGGAAAGGACTTGCCACTGGTGTGTTAGTGTTTTCTGTGTAGCATCAAACTGCCTTGCTTTTCCCTGGACAGCTGTGTTCAGAGCTTCATGTGGAAATCTTTCTATTGAAGAGAGATAAAAAGGATCCTTAATCTGACTCTGTTTGGATCTTTCTATTTTTATGGTAAGTGCCAGCATGTATTGGCTGAGCATAGCTTATTTGCTGCAGTGCTCATGCTCTCTCCCTCTCTCTCTCCCTCCCTCCCCCCTTTCTCTGTCTGTTTTTTCCCCTATGTTCTTAAATAAGCCTCATGACCTTCACTTGATAATAGTAATCATTTTCATCTACATCATAGCAGATGTTATCTAGCTAAAATATAAGTTTTCCCTTGATTTTACTCTTTCCCCTCTCTGACTCAGAGCTCTGAACTAGTGATTGCAATCTGAGTGCTGCCTCTTTGTCCTTGAAACGGGAGGCTTGAACGTGGCTTGTCATCACCCGTGGCAGCAATGGCTTAGGGTTCTTGGGAACTGAAATGACCGGTTTGGTAAAGGTGACTCATTTCTGTAAGTCTGCACTGCTGTGCTGGAAGAGCACAGAAAGCCCCCGCTTGGCTAGCCATCTAGAAAACTCTGAAACCTCTCAGTGCCCAAGTGTGAGGCATACATGTGGTTTGTGCCAGTGTTTGTAACTGGCATAGGAAGGACTGGCTCTTTCAGCATTTTATGCATAAGTCTATGTCATCAGGTGTTTGTAAGTTGGACCTTTTGCATCTTAAAAGTGCAGGACTGGCTGGAATGAGAAGCTACAGTATAAGCAGCCCTATAACCCTGGTCCCTCTCTGATCTATACGATTGCAAATTCTTATCTTTTTGAAGTGTTTTTACAACTCTGCAGTACAAAAGAAGTGCAAGAATATTAAATGTTTGAAAAATCTTGTCTTACTTCACCCAAGCTCTAAGTTATTTTAACAGCTCTGATTGTATAAGTAAGAAAGGTCATTATTTTGTCCACAGGCAGCTGTGACCTTAGACATCCTTTTTGTTCTGGTTTGTTGCATGAGATTTATAATAAATGCAAATATATGCCTTCTGGTTGGTAGATTTCTTCACTTTCAGTATGAGAGAACTGCAAAAATTTTAACTTGTTTCATATTATGAATCCATTATGTGGGTACGCATAGCACTTAGACACTGCAGGAATAATAAAGACTTTACTAAATCTTCAGAGGTCTGCTGAAGGCAGAGGTATAACACGGGCTCATACTCATCCCAGACTGATATGCCTTCAAAGGAAGGCAATGAGGTGATGTGTTCTTATACCTTTGTTTTAATGAGCTAGCATAGGCATATAGACTTTGTCCTGTCTCTGCAATACTCTTTTCAAGAAAAAGAGATGCTGATATCAAAAAACTGTTTTCTTTCTTTAATGTGGTTTACATCATTGCTTAATAAAATAATTTTGCTGGTGATTTATGCTGTAATTCAGAGGGATTTTATTCACATGAGCTGCTTAGATCAGCAGAGTTTGTGTACCTCCTTCCCTTTCCCAAATGAATAAAAACTTTCAAACACTGCAGTTATTTTTTTGCACCCAAGTACAGAGAAGAAATTAAGGGTATTTTTGCCTGGTTTGCTTAGTAAGAGTGTGTGTGTCTGTGTGTGCTGTGTGTGTGTTGTGGGAGGGAGGATGCTCAGGGATCAAAGCAGGACATGCAGTGTTCAGCACCTGCAAGAGGTACGAGGGGAGGAGGAAGGCTTACGTAGATCTGCAGGTAGAGGACTTCATGGTGCAGTGAGGTACCTGCTGCATTGCTTTCAGGGGAAAAACAAAACAAAACTACAGTAGGGGTCAGTACATAGCCCAGATGTCAGTGGCACAAGTCAGCTACCTCATCAGCTCATGATGGCATCACACTGCACCCTTTGGTGCAGCAGATCTGAGACCTGTTCCCCCCTCAACAATGTGAGAGAGCACACTGCAAACCTGCCTCTCCTGCTCTCTCAGCATTTGTGTTGTTCAATGAATTGTTTAAGGAACATTTATCCCTAAAGCAGTCCTCCCCACTGTCTGTTACAAAAAGGCTTTGTCACCTTCTAGAGTCTGTGCTACTTTTTTTAATGGGTAACAAAGGTGCCTGTATTTGTTCTCTTCCAGTTTCAGTAAGTGCTGACACAATTGTAGCAGCAAAGAAACTTTTGGTGGTTGTGAAATGAGACCAGCAGTTGTCTCGCTAGCACGTGGGGAAACGGTCCCAAGTGCCTGCAGGCCATAGCATTGCTTTTGGGAGACCAAGTTCCTATAAAAGCATTGAGAGGTAGAGAGAAAAGTGAAATCCCCCAAATAACTAGAAGTCCACATAGGTGTGCTTTTCAGTTCTTAAGAATCCCATGAATGCTGAGATACAAGAATGCAAGAATGCATGCATAGTACTTCCTTGTTTCACAGCATGGTGTCATGTTAATTCCTTTGCAGNCAGAATGTCTGAAGGCTGCATACAAAACAACTGCAGGGAGGGGAAAAAAAAAAAAAAGCCAGCTGGCTGAAATCACCCAATGAAGTCACTGCATTTTTTTTTCCCTGTGCATAAGTGTGCATTCTTCACTTGATTTGTCCATAGAACCAAGTTCTTTAAAACTTAATACTCCACAAATACTCAGCTATAAATCTTTATGTTGCAAACATAAAGGAGTACTTTTCTGCAGAATGCTCACTAATTTTCCTTAAAACTACTCTAGTAGTCTTATGCAATCTGTGTACTCATATCCTTTTGGACGAGAAAGACATGGGCAGGCAGCTATTGATTATCACTGGCTGAAGAATGCAAGTGGTGGATTAACTGTGCCCCAACTTGCCTCTGTGCCCCAGCCTGGCATGTGATACTGGGATGTGTGTGATGCAGAGCTCAAGTCAGCAGTACCAGGCAGTGCACTGGTTAGTGATTGTCAAAGCTCCTCCTGAAAACTGTTTACAAATGTTTTGAAAGGTAATGTACTTCATTGCATGATCTTTATAAAAATATAATCACATGCTATAATATACATTGTATGTATGTGTTGCATGTATTAATTGTGTCAGTGTGGATGGACAAGGAGACAAACAAAACCACAAGTATTAATGTGTATCAAAAATTGGCTGCATTTTCTAGGCTTTTTTTTTTTTTTTGTGCTAACTTTTACTGATTTTCCTGGACACATTCTCTCTTTAAGTCTGTAGATCTTGTACACATTAATTTCAAGGACTTCACAGCTCTAATACTGCAAATATTACAAATCTGTCTCTATATTATATGTCTGGGGAGCATAACAGCTGAGCTATCTTCAGTCCGGTTGCTACATTTGCAGTTTGATGTCCAGAAGCCCTGTGTTTGAATGCTATGCTACATAACCTGTCAGAAGAAGTTTGGTGCTTTGGGAAGTGTTTGTGGGTTGCTTGTTTTTTCCACACCTGTATGGAAGGTTTAGCCTTTGGGCATTGTGAAATGTGTCCAACAAATCTTCTGTGCCTATGCTGCCCTCTTAGTAAGTGCATGCACTCTATGCCTGTCAGATCTCAGTAGGTCATGGTTTCTGTCTATAAAACTGTGTCTGTCTCTTCAAGGAAACCGTGGACTTTCAGCTAGCTCATGGTATGCAGATTTGCTCATGTACAATTTCTTCATAGGAAATATCAGGCAATAAATTGAGAGGTTCTGTACATTAAAGAACTTTCTCATGCATTGGTCACAACCACATCATTCCAGAATCAGCAGAGCAGCATTAGACTTGCTTACTTTGGGAAAGATCAAAGAACTGAAGCATTCCTGGATCACTGCTCTATTTTATAGGTATCTTTGGCACCTCTGAACATAACAATAAGAAAATTTGAAGATGAAGTGTTTACTTTCAAATGACTTTGGAAACATTCATAGCTTATTTTTGATGGAAGGTGTGGAGAAGACTAAGTTATGTAAATTTGAGTCAACCAGTTTTAAGTGGTCTTGTTCTGGTAATCTGAGATCAAAAATCAAGAAGTTTGTTGTTCTGTTTGGAGATTAAAATGGAATAATAATCTGGTTAAAAGTTATTGGATAGCTCTTCAGCATCTTAATGCAAATGTGCAATTTCTAAGAACACTACCTCTGAATAGAATGAGTACCATTGAAGCTGCAATTAAATCCCCATATAGGAGAGCTAATGGCAAACAGCTTTCTGCTCATAGATGGATTTTGTCCTAGCATGAATCTGAGAAAATATTTTCAGGAAAGCCTCACGTTTCTGTGTAGTAGAGACAATGGGATTATTTTCTAAGAGTTGGATCTGTAGACACTTACAAGGTGGCAAGGCTTGTCTCTCAAAATACAGGATATAAGGAAAACGTTTACACTAAGGGTGGTGAAGCACTGGCACAGGTTGCCCAGAGAGGCGGTGGATGCCCTGTCCCTGGAGACCTTCAAGGTCAGCCTGGACAGGGCTCTAAGCAACCTGATCCAGCTGTAGGTGTCCCTGTTCACTGCAGGGGAGTTGGGCTAGATGGCCTTTAAAGGACCCTTCCAGCTCAGACGATTATATGATTCTCTGGTACTACAGGAAGCACATTTCCAAATGTGCCTCCAAATCCAGCCTTGAGAGAAGATTGATCCCCACCAGATGGTGAAGTCCAGATCTGAGTTCAGAGATTTCCAAATTCTGCACTTAGCAAGCCTGACAATGAAATCCTGTCCAAGAATTTTGCACAACTTGGTCACAGGAAAGCCCATACCACCAATGGTTAATTTATTATTATTATCATAAACCCTCTGAGTTATTCTGAATGAACTTCCTGGAATCACTTCAGTATTGGTGTTAGCTCCTCATTATGTGTCATATCTGAACTAGCAGGTCATCCACATGAGATTAGAGCCACCAGCACATCTGGGCATCGGTCTGGCACCCTAAAAACATAGACATGTTTGAACAGACAGTATTTATACAACACCAGTCGTACTGGCTGTGTGATCTAAATTCCAGGATTATGAAGGTACAGATGCTGATTTGAGCAGGTTGTCTCCTTGTGCTTTCTGCATAGGTAGAATAGCAGAAGTTACAGTCTCTAGATTGTGGTTTGAAGCATGAGTGAGATCTATGTCCCAGGTCTCCAGGAGGAGCCTATTGCTGTTTGATAGGAAGTAAGGAAGAGAAGTTTATGTAAAATTTGAGATATCATCTGTAGGTTCAGAATAGATTTTTTTTTAAACTTTATTTATTTGCTCCTGTTTGTAGCCCCCTGAGTACTGATGTTAATTTCATATTCTATATGGTGCTCACAGCCTTTAAATATAGAAAAATGATTGTGCCCTCCTTTTTTTTGGAAGAGGAAGTTAATTAACAAAATCACGTAAGAAGAGCAAGACAACTTCTTCTGAGCCAACTTGCTGTAGGGAAAAGCTAGCCTGATGATTCCCAGGAGATTATTCCCATTTCAGATCTTTTTATTGACAAAACAGTTTCTCATGGAAAATCAGGCACAATATTTCACATATTGGACTTTTTCTTAATGAGCCTGTGTGTTCTTGGAGAATGAGTTCTTATAAAATGTCAGCTGAAACACAAGGCTTTATGATCCTGGTAGACTTACAACCTCCCTCCATGTTGTTCATCTATGCCTCAGGCTAGTTTCAGATTTTTTCTTCTAGGTGCTCCATGTTGGTGTTTCTCTTACGTTCTCCCCTGGCACATACTCCTTTTGCCTTTTTGTGCAGTGGGTTGCCTTCATATTTTTGTTTTTCTTTTGTTTGTTCTTCATAGGGATGATATGTGCTAGCTTTTTTCTCATACTGATTGTCCTCCCACAGGGTCTTTTTTTGCCTGCTGTATACTGTATTCAGTCTAGACAGAGCCCTGCTCTGATTCAGTCCCTGAGGATAAGCAAATATTGTGATTTCTTAATGAAGAGCTTGGGTTGCAGTGACAAGAGATTGTGACGCTTGTGTAGAAAACTGGAGAACAGGAGGCAGCCATAGGTAGATTTAGCAGGACAAAAGAACTGGAACATAAGAGCCAAATAAAATGGCAACCTCATTATCATGCATACTGTTCTGAATATACTAGGAAAATAGCATATTCCATAATTATGAAATCTGGAGGTCAAAGAGCCATAATGAAGAAAAATTAGGCAAATGATACTGGCCAGAGTTGTTCCAAGCTCTTCAGATTGAAGCTGGCAATACTACGTTTATTTATGCTCAGTGTTTCTGATGGTATTGCCATAAACGTTCTCTATTTTAGGTGAGAGTGGAAAATAAAGCTCTCCAGCCCTCATGAAAAGGAAGGGAACACCTCATCTAAATGCCTACAGTTCTTTGTTCCCATAGAATCACCTGCAGTGTTTGATTTTCTAACCCTTGTCATCCAGGCAACTCTTCTAGAAGTAGGTGGAGAGAAATTCTCAATCCCATAGAGATTAATGAAGCCAAATTTCCACCCATGCAATTATTTTTGTTTTGTATGGTGCTGAGTGTTGATAATTACCTCCGTTTTTCTATCTCTCTTTCTTTATATTGACCACTAAATCAGCATGAATTAGGAGGTTCTTTCTAACTAGTCACACTGAAATCACTGTTGAACCATGGACAGATTTAGAGGACAGAACAATGCATTTTCCTTTTTCCCTTGACAATATAGAATTTGTGATGTAGACTTCAGAAATGCCTTGGCAAAAGATTGGATGACCCTTTGCTTCAGTATGCTTCATGCAGCTTACTTAGTTTACGTTCATAATAATAGGTTCTCAGTCATTCTGATTGCTGTATTATAGTAAAATTCTGGCTGCATAACTTTTGCAAAGCTTGCATCGACACTCCATGCCCTACAGTGAAGTTGTTGCTGTAGCTTAGCATTGCACTGTATTGTCACCAGAAAAAATTCCACAGATAACCTAAACATTCTTAAGAAATATATTAGTTTTCTTTAAAACTACCAAGCAGTGTCACTCAGTCATGCTTGGATTAGTAGTGAGAGTCAGACATGTTAGCATACTGCAACATTATTTTTGAGAAGCTTCTAGGCCTAAATTATCCGCTTGCTTGCCTTTAGGACTAAAACTCGATCAGATCAGTGTTCAAGTAACCTTCTCTACTGTTTTAATTCTACCTCCTCTCTTTCATCTTCTGTCTCTGATCTAATTTCTTCTGTCTCTACTCTATTTCTGCAGTTTGCAGAACATTGTGTTCTGACTCTCTTCCAGGCTCTGCTCTATTCCTCCTCCAGTATTTCTTGCTCATTCTGTTCTTTACCCAGTCCTCAAACTATTTGTGTCTAGATGTCACATTCATATACCAGTGATTGTCTCTCCCCTTGCATTTCAAGTTCTAAATTGTGGAAAAAAAAAAAAAAAAAAATGAACCCAGACAGACCTCTGAATTACAGTACTTTAGCAGTGCTTGTTGCACAGATTAAGGTTCCTTGCAACGGCAAATAATGATTTTTCCATTGATTGTTTGGTAAACCATGCAATGACAGAGCTGAAGGTCACATTTCACTGCAGAGTCGTAACAGACCAGCAATGCAGTGTGAAATTTCGGTATGATAATCTCATGTCCTAAACTCAAGGAAAATGTCAGGACTGAAATATGAAAGGTGTTGCAGTGAGGATGTAGAACAGCCCTTTGCTTGTCCCAATGCTTCTTGTGTGACATTGTTTGCTGAAGGGCACCTTGGCTCTTGGGTTATGTTGAAAAGACAAATAGTGAGAAAAGGCAGTTGGGTTTAGGTTATCTTCTTTGTTTGCATCCCAAGAGGGAGAGAAGTAAGAAGCAGTAAGACAGTTCTGACACAGATTCACCAGTTTTCAACATTTTCTTAAGGTCGGATTGTGGTCATAGAAACTGTCTACATTTGGGATTTGCTGTGAGCTTTCTGCTATCAAATCACACCATGACAATTACTGCATGGCAACGTGTTCCTTGTTGAATCGTACAAGAACTTGTGTCTTAGTTGAATTGAAACGTGTCAATGCCCTGCTCATGCCAGGGTAGCCAACGAATGTGGAGAAATATGTAGTGTATTTGCTAAATAATTTTGATATCATTGTTACTTGTCATTGCCTGTCTTAACATTCCCAGTTGTTTGCTTTCCAGGACATTCCATGATGTCTGATTAGATTTTTATGTCCTCCAAAGCTCTTGCCAGTATTCTGGTTGCAGTGCACTCTGGGCTAACCGACTTGCAATTGAAATGATATTTCTGTTTCACTGTTGTCAAACATATGTCCTCTTTGGTTTATAGACTCCAGGGAAAAACATGTTCTGAGGCCACACTTAGTGCTTAGATCTTTTGAGCTGTGTTTTTTGAAACATCTGTAAGCCTGCAAATAGATTTTGTGCCTCAGATATGGCTTTGTGAGTCCTGCAGTGCATTCTTGGGTGCTAGCCCTGCAAAATCTAGGTATGCTTTATTATACTGAAAAGCATGTGAGGGTGTAGACTCAATGGTTTAAGAACATATAAATGGTAGAATTTGGCTCCATCTCTACACTATCGTGTAGACTTCAGTCATATGTTCACATACAGTGGTGTTCACTGAGTTTCTTCTATGTTCCGTTTTATCTTTCTTGTCTCATAGTGTGTATGACTCAAACCACACTTAAAAAAGAAAATCTTGATGTATTTTTATGTCCGTCGCCATAAGTTCCGCTCATCTCCAGATGGTAAATATTTTTCTCTTCTTGTTGTTGCTGTCGACAGTTCTTATTACTACATAGATTAGGTGAGATTTTGCATGAAAGTGAGAAATGTCCATTCTCCTCATGCAGCTTCAAACTCCATTTTTGTATGCAGCTCCTCCTCTGCTGAGGAAGAGGCCACGTGGAGCTGATGGTTATCTCAGAAATGTGTTCCATGTGCACACTGAGGATAAAAATTGTGTGTTTGTATCATATTGCATAAGCACAAAATGCTGAGCATATTTCACTGATGCAGCCTTAAACCTGGCATTTCTTCAAGTCTGAAGGCTTGATATTGCAAGCTAAACACTCTTTTGATATAGTTTTTTTTTTTTAATATGTCAACAAATATTTTAAAAGGCAATATAAAATCCAGGAATTTCATCCTCTGATATTGAGAAAAATGTTGGCAATATATGTAGGATATATTTAAGAGCTTAAATTTTTTTTTTTCCTCCCTGGTTGTGAGCATACTGCAGAGTCAGCCTGGAGCCATGCTCCTTATTCCCTAGGCAGAGCAGTCACAAGGGGGAAACGTCTATAGCTACAGAGTTCCCTCGTTGAGGGTAGTTTAAAGGAAGAGAAGGGTCTTCTGCTGCCACGAACCTTTCTTCCTTGTCGTCAGGATGATTCTTCCTTTGTTGCTATATGGTGTGCGTGCTTCCCAGGAGACAGCAGCATAGAGGGTCTCTGCTCTCTTAGTCTTTGTAGGGATCTTCTTAAGAGCTGTAACAGGATTAAAAGTATGTGGGGGAAAAAAAATTGTCCATGTTAAAGTGTTCTTGACCACGGCATGAGAATATTTTCATCCAGTTGTCAGGAAGTAACACAGGGTACGAGCACAGCATGGTCAGGGCAGAGGTATCTTTGGAGAACTGGATGCCAAACTCCAGTAACACCAACTGTACCTGAGAAACATTATTTCTGAGTTTTATTTAGTTTAAAAAATAAAAAATTTAAAAAATGGGTAGATTTCTCATGACTAATGAAAGTCTTTCTTAATGGGATATTGAACTTCTATCAAATATCAGATCCCTGCTCTAACATATGGAGAATATATGTGTATATATTTATACCAAAGTCTGTTTCTTACTTCTGCTATCATAAGCAACTGAATATCTTTTCATTTAGAATTAAACAAACAAACCTACAGTAAAGGCTGGAACTGACTATTTTACCCAAAAAATACTTTTCCAGATCTATTGTTGAGAGGCAAAAAAAAACAAAAGTAAACTATAACTTTAGGTAGTTTCATGGTTTTTACTATAATCTCCGTCTCTCTGGCTACAGATACATAGATTTTGATAATATACATTTTCAAATCTTTGCAATTGACTGGTGCTTTTCTGTAAGTAAGATGTTATAAAAGAGCCTGAAACATCTAAAATTCACTCTCTGAATTTCAAGCGCAGTTGCTTTTAAATATGCCAGAGTAAAGGTCCCGGGTCAGCAATGGCATTTGAAATGTTGAGGCACCTATGTTTGTATGCACATGGTTAGTGATTTTACAGCATATTCACTGATGTGATTAATTCTTTAAAACTACTGTTTTAAAAGGAAAATTAATTTTGATTAGCTATTAAGTAAGCATGTGTTCTATCTTTGCAGTTTTGGTGTTATATGTAAATCCAATTAAACTGTGGAAATGTTTTCCTTCCACCTCATTAGCATTTTTAGTAAAGGACAGAATATAAATAGTGTAAGTAATAATCATAATCAGTCATACTAAACCCCCGAATTCTTCCTCTGTCCTGTTCTAAGTGCTGCGTATAAAACAGCTAAAACTTCACTTGTGTGCCCTTGAAACTAGCACAGACATGGCTGTGCTTCAGGAGCTTACCAGAAGGTCTGGCCCATGACTCAAGGTTATGGGAATGAAACTTTTGAGTGAGAAATGCATCTTAGATGCTGCTGGAGCACAATTTGCAGGGAGATGTCACAGCACAGTGTCCTGCAATGCCTGTGGCTTTGTGGGGCTTCGTTGCCTGCTCACTTCAGTCCCAGTGAAAGAACAAGAGCTGCACTTAACGTATGCTCCCAGGACAGGGAATGACCGTGTCTCTACTCGCTGGACCTCAGAAAGCCATGTGTTAAATTTCCCATGCTTTAAAAACCTTTTAAGTAACTTTAGATTCTTTCTGAATTGAAGCAGTGGATATATCATGATTTAATGCACTCAGAAGCTTGAGACAGAGAAGTTCAGAGATCAGAAAATACTACTGAGGATGCTCCTCCAGTCATCGTTTCTCTCTTAAAATTATAACTTGAATGTATCTTGTAAATGAATTACATGTAATTGCATCTCTGACTGTGTGATTAAAAATACACTCAAAAGGTAGAGGCAGCATGGAGGAACCATGGAGAACAAGACAGTACTTTCAGTCACTTTCCAGGGCAGTTTTAAGGCAGCAAGTATCTAATTTTGGTCAAGGAAATTAGAGACCTATTGATTTCCACGAAAGGATATAAAGAACCCTTGGTTTCCCACAAAGATCATTTCCTTTCTGCACAGTGGAACACTAATCAGTTGATCTAGGAAAAGTCAGGCTTGCAACCTTCAGTACCTTCACAAAGGGTCACTTCTGTGTTGAATTTTACACTTTGGGAAAGTGGAGTTTTTGCTACTCCTCTCGTGAAAAGTCTGACACACCAGTCATATTGTGCCCTGCTGACTGTAAGATGCTGAGCACTTTGGTATAATGTTAATCCTACTGGATTTAGTATTGCTATTTTGCTGAGCAAGCTCAGCCTTCAAGTGGGATAAAATAATTCAGAGGCAGGTGATTTAGATAAATGGAGTCACACAGGAGACATTGCAGAACTTGTATCCCACATAAGAACACCAGCAGAAATTGATGTAATTGAAAATCTTTGGTGAAAGAGTGAAATAGAATCTAGTGCCGCAGTTTGTCAGGAAATCAATTATAAGTAAAAATACATGCTTTTCCTTTTCATCCTGTTCTTGCACCAGGGTGTTGCCTGGCTCAGGCAGAAGCTGCTGTTCAGCTGAAGTCAACAGAACCCCTGTGGTTTGTGATAGCTGTCTGGTTGATGTTAAAACAAATTTGAAAGTTTAAAATTCAGAGACTGATTTCCTGTAATATTTTTAATTGTAATTGCATCTTCTTTTGTGGAATGGTATCAGTTTTTATGAAGTATTATTTTAGAAGTTTTAGTAAATGTTCCATACTCATTTCCCATGACTATTTATTGTGAGAGAGATGAGCAAACAAAGTTTGTTCCAATCCTTGTTTATTATTAAGCACATCCTAATTTCACTCTTTTGCAAATTTTGTCTCCTTTATACAGACTGTAATCACTTGAGATAGGAGATACTTTTTAAAAGCAAATGATGTCTGACATCTGGTATTGTGGGTTCTTGAATGCTGTTGGGAACCAAATAATTTTTGCTGCCCTGTGCAGATCGGGTTTCTAAGCTCCTAATTTTTTTAGCCTCTTTTGGATAACTTTGAAGTTCATTACAGAGAAAGCCCTAAATACAGCACATGATCCTTGTTCCCACTGATAGGTTCGAGTCCTTCTGTATCTGCTTTTGGACAACGGACTGAAATTATTTGTGGAGATGAGAAACATAGAAACATCCCCTTGTTTCTATGCAAAGTTTTGGCCAATTCTGTTTCCCAGTGTTTGAAGAGGAATGACACTGTTAATGCAGTAGAAATTAACGGCAGGAACAAGTGGAAGTGTGAACGATGAGAAGTAGCAGGGTGAAGGGTTTGCCCAGCACAATTTGCAGTTTGTGTGCGGCATGGATGTTTTCAGCCTGGAGATGGATCTTCCTGAGGATGCTCAAGAAATCAGGTAGGTGGGGAACAGGCAGGGAGTTTTGTACCTCTCTTGCCCATGCTGGAAGGAAAGCTGACAGCTGTTAATTATCTCTTACTCCTGGTGATGTCTGTGTCTCACTCCCCTTTCCAGTTCATACCAGCAGCCTTCACTGAGCAGATACAGACTGCAGGAAAAGTGCATCAGCCCGGGAAATTCAGAACTGTGTGGTTTTGGTTTTAATTAGTCTTTTCTATTCTTAAGGTTTAAATATATAAATTAAAAAAAAAAGCTTTCACCCCACACTGTTCTCCTTTAGGGAGAAATGTGGGGTGTGTTTGTGTCAAAGGGGAACTGAAGGTAGAGACCAATGAGGTGGGATAAGGAAGCATGTTTTAGATACAGCATTAGCACAGAAACATTGCAGAAGTAAGAATGAGAAGACAGAGCAACCTGAAATTTGTGTTCTTCACTGCTGTGAAGCTCTGTTTTTTTTTTCTTGATAATTTTCTCTTTCATGAACATATTCAAGCCAGCACAGAGAAATAATTAGATTATTACAGCCGGATAAATGGTGTTCATATTCATGCCATAACCACTGAACCCCCATAGATTTCATAGGCTCTAAGGCTTATATTGAGTTTGAAGGCTAAATTTCTAGATATTAACAATGCCTTCCTTAAAGTTTATGGAATGATCAACTAAGAAAAGAAAAATAAGTTAACATTTTCTTCAGGATCACTGGATAGAAAGAGCTCCAAATTAATAAATAGATTACTTTGCCAATTAATTTTTAATGTGAGATATTCATTTGTAGACAAACATTTTTTTTTTCAGGATCACTGGATAGAAAGCTCCAAATTAAAAATTAATTGGCAAATTTATCTGTTTATTAATGTGAGACATTCATTTGTAGACAGAAAAAGCTCTTCTGTTCCAGCAAGCTGGTTCCCTGGAAGGTTCCCATAGTCACTTGTGTTGCAGTTTCCAGGAGGTTCACATGGAACAACGTCTAATTTGGGATCGAAGTGGGGAGTGTTGTGCTTAAACTTGAGAGCAGCCAGGGATTGCCTGGTTTGTAACAGCAGAGTCTCTGAAGAGCCTTTTAAGGGGACTGCAGTGTTGAGGGTATTGCAAGTGAATGAACTGATTCAGCCATGACATGAAACTGATGAGAAAGGTGTCCACCTAGAGCTATTGATAAGGAAAATACTCAGGGAGGGAGTTGTGACATTTCTGGACAACTAACAGATGAAGCCAGCTTTCAAGAGCAATCATGCCATTCCATATGGGCACCTTGTTCTCTGGCACTCTCAGTGCTCTCATTTGGCCCTGTGTAAACCAGCATCCAATCTGCACAGTGTTGATTTAAACAGGGTAAATTTTAGTAGTATCATGAGGAAGCTCAGCTCATTTGTTTCATGGCCACTTTTCAACATTATCCATAATAAAGTTTGGATTGCATCTCTTACTTTACTAAATATTTTTCATTTTTGTACTGTCAATTGTGAAAATAAATATGTAGTAGTAAACCTGACACTAAAAAAGAAGTCATAAACAGCATCAATAAAAAAATATTTCCTTCTTTCCCTAAAGAGCTCAAAGTATCTGGAAAGTAATTATAAACTTCTATATCTCTGTTTATGCAGTGAGTACCATGAGCACACTTAAAAAGTGAGAAATGTGGAAATCAATTACGCATTTTCTAAAATACCACAGCTCCCACAACATAACTTCATCACAATCATAATAAGATCGTATAAAAAAAATACAGAATAAAGTACTAGTTTCAGGATGGCAGCTTTTATAAATTATCAAAGTGAATGTTTTTCAAAATCTAGATTAGGTGAATTTTACTTTTGTAACATCTCACAGAGCCCTCTTGATAGAAAATTGCTCTTTTTAGCTTTGGCTGTATGAATTAGTTTGGGATGATCATTCCTGGAATTAAAATTCCCTTGGATGCGGTGATGGCATGCAACTTCCCAAAGAAAAAGACAAGAAAGCATTGAAATTGTTGGCAGGGAATGAAAACAGGTAGTGTTGAAAGTGATGTTGAACTGCTTAATGAAATTCCATGTGAGATGTGTCTGAAAATGTAGGATTTTTAGAGAAGATGAGACAAAACCCTCTAGAATGCTATGTGTGCAACAATCAAGGAAGCCCATCAGCAGTCATACAGGAAGCAATCTCGTCTAGCGATTCCTAAATGCAGCAAGAAATGGGTATAATTTATGTCCACTTTAATAGTGCCGGCAGTGGTTTACATGCAGTGCAAACCAGCCAGAATGTTTACTGTGCTATTGAAAACATGACAAAAACAAGAGAAGCTGCAAAGTCACTGCGCATGCTATGTACAGACATGGGGAGCACAGTGCTGACAGTTATGGAGTTACATTGAGACATGTTACCTGGGTTCAGTTAGCCAGAGGCTAACTGATCCCTGGTGAGGAGAAATACATGCTGCACAGTGTACAGTGCTTGGGTTTCAACAGAGCATCATCACTTCCCTTCCAGTGCTTTTTTAGGTGTATTTTTTAGGTGTATTTGCAAAAAATACACCTGGGTTAGAGAAATGCTCTGCTGTGCCGTCAAACCAATGACGTTCGAGAGCTTACTGAGCTCCTGATAAAAAGGAAACTGAAGGTCATTTCTTCAGATCAGCAGGTTTATCTATAATCCACTGCAGTAAACTAAATTGACTGTGTATTTTGCAACAACAGCAAAAGTTTCAGAAGAGCTGGAGTGTACTGCCTCAGCCATTGCTATAAGAATACACATCTGGAAGAACCTTGAGGAAGGGCTCATGGAGATTTTACGTGACATGTTAAAACTAACGAGTCTCTAGGAGAACTTTCTACTTAGTTAATGTCAGAGCTGTTCTGACAAATTTTCTCAACGTCAGTTGCTGTGTACAGATATTTGGTTGCTAATATCTCCATCACTACATCCTTCTTACTGAGGAAATACTGAAGGCATTGTCTTTATTATGCTGTTCTATTCTAATGAAAATATATCCAGTGACATTAGTAAGCAAAATTTCTTTTGCAGCTAAAGCCAATTGCTCAAGTGTGAGCAGATTACTATCCTCATAAGGAGGAACATTTGAAGTATTGATCCAGATTTTCACAAGTTCCATTCTTTGCTTCAGAGAAAGGTAAAAGTACAAACAACAGCTCCCAGGTCTTGCACTGCCTGATGCTGATACCTGTCTTAGCAGGTGCCCCTGCTGCATCAGCACGAGCAGACAGCAGGCAAGGATTTCTGCTTCCTTCTGATGTAACTCATTGCCTGTGCAAGGCACAGCCTTGGCTGCCTTCCTGCCTGCTGAGAGTTCCCCTCCATTGCTGCTGAAATCCATTTGGCAGCTAGGACCAAGTTATGTCCTATTTGTACTTTCTAGATAATGCAGAGGGGAAAGAACTGACACAGCAGATTTATACTTAGTTTGGTCAGGAGTACTGCAAAGCCTGGTGTTTACGTTCATTGATAGCACTGATGGCAGGGATTCTGACCATAGGGCAGTGCTGCTACCCTAGAGAGTGAGCCAAAACATTTCTTATTCATTCTGAAAATCAGTTAAGGAATTAAAATCATAGCTTTAATCAGCACACCAAATAGAATTTTTTTTTTTTTTCCCAACATTTGAAATGTAGTGCAATTAGCTGCTATCTGACTTCTCTATATCCTTAAGGGTCAGGAAAACAAAGGAGCACACTTGCAGGCTCTAGTTGAGTACAACATATATAGTAAGCTTATGTTTCAGTTTTGTATAGGTGTCGGTGGTTATTACATTCATATTTCTGAAAACCTGCCGATCAGGGAGTGCTGGCAAGATCTGGAAATGAGGATGCTCCCCTGGGAAACAGTTCTTGCATCAAACATTGATGGGGCAGCAAGAAAAGGGAGTTACAGGCAGTAAAATACAGAGGAATTGGCTCAGGTGTGCTTTAAATCTTTTTATTCACATTTAGTTGTGGTAAAACATTGTTGTGAAGCTGCAGGAAAAGTGGCCTGTGACTTTTATCCCCCTTGGTTACATCTGCTGTTCTGGATGTGTTGCTCTAGAAGCAATAACAATTTGAGACATTACGGCAGTACCCATGAAAACATCCACAGTGTAAAGACTGGTTTCCTTAGCCAATTCATTCAAGTGACTAGACCTAGTATAATAGCTTAGCATTTATGGTCAGATGGCAACTGGTTTCTGAGATTTTTTGCTGTTTGGTTGTGCATTGTAACCCAGCCTAGGCTGAAATTCACCTTGCCAGTGGTAGACAAAAATGGACTGGTGGTTTTAACCCTGCTCCAGCCATGTTAACACCTGTGTGATTTAAACTGAGAACTCAAGTGCAGCCTGAACATAGGCAGACCTCTTACACTGCAGTGCTTAATCTGTGGCTGCTTTAACATCACTGGAAATTGCCATCCAGGAGGAAGAAGGCAGCAAAGCACCGGGAAACTCCATCTATTTCCATCTGGATTGCCTGGCTGCTTGGCAATGCAAGGCAACCAGTTTGGAAGGTGGAAGGTAACACCAGTAACCTCTTTTGCTTCATAGGGTATTTGGGCCTGTTCGCAAGCTCTGGGAATAAGTTCTGCAAGCACTTGATAAAGCCTCAATTAAGTGTTCATCTTGCAGCCAAGCACTAAATTACCTGTCTTTCTAGGTCACTAGCTATTTGCTGATTAAGCCAGGCACTCCGTTTTGAAAGGATTGCTGTCTTTGAAACAACCACTGCAGCTCCTGGAAGCTGGCATAGCGTGATAACTCCTGTCCCTGTGCTCTGCACAGCTCCGAGCAGTGATCCCACAGCAGCAGGCAGAGAGCAGAAAGCACACGTGCTCTGCTTACTGCTGGGAGCTGCGAGATGACGATGCATCCTCCAGCTAATGCCCCTCCACAGGAGATGGGACTCCAAGGGATCACATCTGTATAACTAAACTTATGTTTGCTGCATAAATATTGCAGCAGGTATAAAAGTTTTACATAGTCAAAAAATTCAAAAAAGAACATTTTGCTGATCGAGAAGGCTGCATCCAGCTGTATGCTATCCAGGACAGCAGCAGCTGTACAGGGAAGGCAGAAATCACAAGATCATACAATCATGGCATCATTAAGGTTGGAAAAGACCTCTAAAGATCATCTAGTCCAACTGTCAACCCATCACCACCATGCCCAAGATCACAGAGAAGGATTAATGCAGGAGTACAGGAAGTGAAGATGGATATGAGCACTACGTGGAAACAAACCATACACAGAGGACTGTCCAGTGCAAATAGAGTAAAATGGCTGATCAGACAGAAAATATTGTTCCCTTCCTCTAATCCTTTTCAACTTCAGTGATTCCAGTCATGGTGTAGGGCAATGTCAATATAATATACAGCAGTGTAATTTGTTTAGACATTGTCTCGTTACCAAAAAAGCAAGGTCCTGATGGAAAAACTAAGATTATCATGTCACTACAGCAGATTAAACAAGTCTGTGAATGATTACAAAATAGGATAGGAAGTGCTAAATCAGACCATTCCTTCATCTAGTAACTTGTGTCTGACAATGACCTGCTCTTAATGCCATAGAGAACAACCAAACTTCCTCATGATGCATCTGGTCAATGCCATGCTGCAGAGATATTTGAGGAAAATAAGGTCAAAAAGTAAGGTTTTTGAGGAAAACAGGTCAACCCATTGAGGTGATTAGTATTTTTTTTCTCTGAAGCATGAGGTCTCTTTCCCCATGTGGCACTGTCAGAACTTGCACAATTATCGTAGAATCATAGAACAGTTTGGGTTGGAAGGGACCTTAAAGATCATCTAGTTCCAACCCCCTGCCCTGGGCAGGGACACCTCCCACTAGACCAGGTTGCTCAGAGCCCCATCCAGCCTGGCCTTGAACACTGCCAGGGAGGGGGCATCCACACCCTCTCTGGACAACCTGTGGCAGTGTCTCACCACCCTCACAGTAAAGAATTTTTTCAAAATATCTAGCCTGAATCTCCCCTCTTCCAGCTTAAGGCCATTACCCCTCATCCAATTGCTCCATGGCCTTCTGAAGAGTGCCTCCCCAGCTCCCCTGTAGGCCCCCTTCAGGTACTGGAAGGTTGCTGTCTGGTCCCCCTGAGCCTTCTCTTCTCCAGGCTGAACAACCCCAACTCTCTCAGCCTGCCTTTGTAGGCGAGGTGCTCCAGCCCTCTGGTCATCTTCATGGCCCTCCTCTGGACCCCCTTCAAAAGCTTCATGTCTTTCTTGTGTTGGGGGCCCCAGAACTGGATGCAGCTCTCCAGGTGGGGTCTCACAAGAGGAGAGCAGAGGGGCAGAATCACCTCCCTCGCCCTGCTAGTCGCACTTCTCTTGATGCAGCCCAGGATGCGGTTGGCCTTCTGGGCTGCAAGGGCACATTGTCGGCTCACGTTAAGTTTTTCATCAACTGGCACCCCCAAATCCTTCTCCTCAGAGCTGCTCTCCAGCCATTCTCTGCCCAACTTGTATCTGTGCTTATGAATACCTTGAACTGATTGGGTAGATGTAAAAATCTTTTAGTGCTGTTGGCATTGTTGGTGCTTGTTTCTCAGCAAGTCCTGAAGGCCGTCAGTGTAATGGATTTAAAATGAAACAAAAAGATCCTATTGAAAAGGAGAGAACAGGAGTTAATGCTCAGGATCTCAGAAAAAAACCTTTCCATACAGGGAGCTATTTTAGGAAGAGCTCTTCTCGTAGAAAAGCTCCCACGATGCACGTTTAGGAAAAGAAATGATCATCTGAAGTCTGTGGAGCTACTTCTGTAAGTCTTCAACTGTAAATGTTTAGGTTGTGAGGCCTATTGATTTTTGTCAAGCAGCTGTCAGACCTACAGTGGATCTTGTGCTAAGCATATTTTGGTTGATTTTTCTTGCCATTATGTTTTCTATGTTACTTTATTATCTGAGCATCAAAACTGTGTGTATTGCTGTGAACAGTATAAGGTATTCTGCTACAAGGAACTTGTAGTCTAATTTGGGCAGAGTGACGCACAGGCATGCATAATCTACAGGATAAGGATGCGAATTCAAAGTAATGGAAGCGCCTGGGGAAAAATCAGTGTTGCAGGCTAATTTACTCTTCTTGAAGAGCTACTAGGCTGCAGAACATAGAGAAAATATTGAACAATACAACAGGTTGTCTTTTCTGTTTATTTTTATTTTTATTTTTTTTTAAATCTTGTTTCGTGAAGTTCCTAATGCGTCATGAAGTATAGATGAAGCACCCAAAGAAAACAAAGAATAAGGCAGGAATCCTCTGTATGTTCCTGTTTTCTGAACTGTAGCCCAGAAAAGAGAACTGGAGATTTCTTGAGTGTGTTTTGTGAAGCAAGAATTTCATTTTAAAAAATATAAATAGTGGATTGAACCTGGATTATGAACCACTGTTGGTATAATTTGAGTTCTGTTGTCAATATGCTGTGAGATTTTGGTAAAATACTTATCTGCTTGTCTGTATCTGTACCTGTAAGACTGAGACACTGGCCATTGCTTATCTTGCAGAGTGTACCTTCAGACTCATGCGGTAATGATCATACCCAAAGTGAATGCATTCAGATTTTAATTTGTGCGCAACCTAAATATGTAGAGGAGATCCAAGCAGTTAGACACATGAGCAAGAACATGGGAAGCAGTGATCCTATTGAACTTGCTGGCAGTCTTTATCTTTGCGTTTCAGTTTTTGTCTGAGTCTTCATTTTGTGCCATTTTTGATTTTTCTGCTTCAAGAATGATGTCATATATTTCTTAGGCCCAGGGCATAGCCCTTCACTGCTGAAAGCGGTTTTGGGCCTAGTATCATATAAGTGGTCAGTGATGACTGTGAAGGAACTGTCAGACATACCTTCGCATACTGAGCTTAATAATGTCATGTGCAATCTGAGCTTAATAATGTCATGTGCAATTTTGTCATGGACACTGATTCTTCAACTACAGCTGCATCCAGCAGTGACTGGAAGGCCAGCAGCCGCAGAAGGAATGCAATCCAAATGTACCTGGATGGAGAACCTCTCCACAGACTTGCAGGTGGTAGCTGCAACTCTTGATGCCAGCTGCTAATCTGACATGCAGTGTAGCCTCAAAGAACCCACTGAGCTTCTCAGGAAATACACTGCATTAATTCAAAGAAAATTATTAAATACAGGACCGTTTTTGAAATGTACGTAGAGCTAAGCACATACAGGCATACAAATGTGTACTTGTGGATAATTTGAACAGAAGCCCAGGAGAATAAATTACTTTAGTTAACTCTCTTATATCTAGAGAAATCAAGTGTACTTGATATATCAGCTCTTTGATAGTGCTAAAAGGAAGACTACATACTGGGAGTCAAAAGCTGCTGTGTTGGTGGGCTTGCAACCCTGACTTTTGTGGTAGATGAGCTTTTGGCATTGTACAGCCTTGAACCTTTTAACATTTCTCAATATTTCTGTTTTCACCCTGCTAGATCTATAGGCTGAAAGTGATAAATTTAAGAAGGGTGAGTGGCGAAGTCTTCACAGTACCTGTGTCTGGACTGTTCATGCTCTCCTTGTGCGACCATAGGGGGAATATAGGCAGTGTGCATCTAGTAGGATAAAGAGAGTAACTTTTCTGTCTTGTGTACTGCTGTTTTTGTTTGTTTGTTTTTGATGATGATAAACCCATAAAAGCCTTTGAGTCATTCAGATCCCATGAAGCTGATCCATACACTTTTAAAAGAAAGATTAATGCTAAGAACACAATAAATATATTTTTATCTGGCATCATTTCATGAGGTTGCAGTAATTCTATTATCTTTCTTTTTTAATGTAGTTAATGTGAATTATTAGGAACTCCACAAGGCATCTTTTCTGTTCATATATTCTTATGTGCATTTGCCACTTCACATATATCACATTGTCAATGAAGTACTCATGTCTTTCCTCAGGAGTAAGAATGTTTATGATATTCCAGTCAATGAACACTAGATGCTAAATACTGTTTTGTTAGTATTTGTTTTCTTTTATACTTCCAGCACACGTGGTGGCATCACACTGTTGCATTTTTCTGTCAATGCACTGATTGGTGTTTTAGTACTGTGAAAACTAGAGATTGAAGAAGTGGATGGATATTCATAAATGTCTTTGAAAACAACAGAGATGGCTTTCTTGAAGACAGCATTTTAGAAAAGCAGAGCTCCCTGGTCTGTATAGTTGGAGATGAAGTGAATTGTCTGATTCTCAACAGAAGGAAGCACTTAGAGGTTTCTCAGCCCTCTGTGAAAGAACAGCTAGCTCTTTACTGTGGGCCTTTTGGAGACTGGTCTTGCAGTTTGAAAACACTGCCTATAGTAAATTGGGGCTGAAAAAACGTGATCTAAAGTTAACAGTTATTGAGGTGAGAGCCAAACAACAGACAATAACCACAAACCCTTTAGCAGCCAAGCAAATTCCCATCTGGTGCTTTGCATTGTGTGAGGGCAACATGCCACAATTCTGCAAATGGAATATTTTATTATTTAATTAGTCTCCAAAGCTAAGTGGTTCAAATAAACTGTGTCTATGAAAAAGGGGAGGAAAAAAAAAGAAAAAAAAAAAGAGAGAAAAAGCGCAGCAGGCATAGTGCCTAAGGGCCTTATGAATGTAAAGTGACTGGGTTTGTTACCAGCTGTGTACTCTGCTAAATAACGGACTTGCGCTTGCAGTTCCCTATTCATGTGAATATTTCCTCTGCTTTTGTATTAGCCAAGATCATTCACGTTTGTGAGTTTGCAGGTCCAAGTTGCTTCCAAATCTGGATGTGATGGGAGGTAGCACCCAGAACCTCACTATCTGACACTGTGATGGAGAAACCCCGAGTTTCTGCTTTTTGTTGCAGTGCCTCTGGAGCTGTGAGTTTCAGTGTGCCCTGCTTGATGTGTGATGACAGCATTCCCATTTGGAGTGTGCTGTCAGTGTGCTGGAACAGGTTACCCAGGGCATTACCGTTCTTGTAGGTTCTTTTTAAGCTGTGTCAGCTTTTAGGAGAGGAAAATCTGTTTTATCAGTACATGTGTGGAAGGTCTGTTGGGCTGTGGAAGAGGGGCCTGTGGAAAGGAGGCCAGAGGAAGTGGATCATTGTCTTCCACGCAAATAGTGTGGCTGCTGGAACAGATTTCAGTCCCTGTTGCCTATTTTGGAAAGGAAAATGCAATATCAGTTGCTTTCCCAAACTAGAACTCCTTCTGGAAGTATTTTTTTGTTGGCTTTGACAGCTCTGCTGTCAGTTTCAGGAGCTGGTGTGGCAGATACGTGTTTGAGCTGTTTGCCTGTAGTAGTGAGGTTTGAATCTGATGAGGTTCCTCACTGAAGCAAGCTGTAAATTAAGACTCCAAAAAAGCAGCACTTTGTTTTTTTATATGGGGCTGTTCCAGCTCTGAGATATTGCAGGACTAGGCAAGCTGGAAAATGCCTGCTGCTTCCGTACCAAATATTCATTATATTTTTGTTGTCCTTGGTCACCCATACCCGAGAGCTGACCTGATGCTCAGGGCAGATCTCCAAGAACAGGAGACAAAGGCAGAAGTATCTGGGCAGAGTGGATTTCCTTAGCCCTCCATAGAAAATATTCAAGGATTACTTTCTTAAAGTCTTTTCTCTTAGCACCAGTACTATTTTCAGGTGGAGACTGCGAGAATCCAGGTGTGATAGCTGCTGTCAGCAGCGGACTGTGGGGTGGGCAGTTACTAATGCTGCAGGTCTGACTGGTGCAGGTTCCCACCACACCAGGACTGAATGCAAGATTAAAGAAGCAGTAATTTGAATAAACTGGAAACTGAAAGGTCTTCAAATATTTATTTATAACATTAACATATTTGTCTTTTTTGTTCTAAAGTAGTGGTGCCATAATTTATTTGAATTCAGCAGTATCTAGAAAGTAAATATCTAGAGAATATTTAGAACTGATTAAATTGTTTGGAAAAACTAACCAAAAATTTTTCTTTTTTTTTTTTCTTTGTATAATTCTGAAAACCTGTAATTATAGTAGTCATTCTTTCAAGTTAAATGAGCTATGTGCTGCAGAATGCATGTATATACGCCCAGGAGGAAAAAGAGTCTATTCCCTGAGGCAGCTTGGCTGTAAACAAGTATAAGGTTATATATGACATTGCAAGAGACAAGCAGAATTCAGTTTAGTGAGAGAGATTTAAAATAAATAGGAAAGACCATTATCTCTTTGGCAGTTTATTTGTATTATTTCGAATTAATATAATGTAGTGACGATGAAAATGGCTTAGGAGGGAAGCTGTGCAAAGCCAGCCACTTTCAGACCACTGAATTAGAATGTCTGATGGAAAAGATTATCGCAAAGTATCTGAGCTAATCCAACGTTTACTCGGAAAATTCAGGTCAAACCCGGGTTTAGTGCTTTGTGTGCTCTGCTGATAACCTAGATGTTTCCCTACTTATCTCTCTCACTCTCTTGTAATTACTTGAGCCCCATATTTTTTTTTATTAAGGAGAAAAGATGTCTTTTACAGCTGCTGTCTGTTCTTTTAGCACCGGCAGAACAGTGCTAGCCTGGTGCCCTGAAATTTTGCTGGAGAAAACTCCAGATGAGGATGTGTTAAATCCAGCACTGAACAGCTGCTTCTCTGGATAAGACTCATCTGTGCAGAGCGTGAGCAGTTAGGTTTTCCATTTTGTGGCATCTGAGTGGCAGCAGCAAAGCAAGGGCCAAGGAAGAGGGCAGATTATAAAATACAAAACACCTGAGATTTGGTGTTTCTTTGCTTAGATGTTTTTACCTCTCTGAAGTTTCTGCTAAAGCATTTTAGGTACTTTATATACTCTTGTAGGAATGGTGTTCTGCTAATGTTTGGAATCATTCTGTTCAGAAGCTGTAGCAAATCTTTACACCACCCTGTCAAAAAAACATTTGCTGTATCTTTTGCTGTTTTGGTGAAAAACTATCCTTAATTTGCCAAGATATAAAACTACAAAAATCAAAAATAATTCAAAGACAAGGAGTAAGTGACAAAATTGTGTTTTGACACAGAAAACAGGTACATAGCAAACATTTCAGACTGTTTATAGCCCCCAAATAAATAGTAACATATGTAATTTGTGGTTGATTTAACTAATTCAAAAATTTAAGTCAAATTCTGCAATTACAATCTCATGAAACAAATGGAAAATTTTTGAAGAAATAGCAGTACTGTGTTTCAGCATAGCAGATGCACTTCAGGATTCCCTTATTACCAGCATCAGAGTGGTGCAGTGTTCTGAAGTGGAACAAAGATAATTTTTAAAAGCATCACCACTCCAAAAAATTCCTAACCCAGGTCTTCACATAAAAAGGTTAGAGTGGAGGGCAAATAGTTTATTTAAAGGAAAGCATTCATCTCTTTTTCCCAAAGCCTACAGCACAAAATTCCAGTCTCCATATTTTGGCACTCCTGGGACAGGGAGATCTGTGTGAATTAATTGTGTGACTTGTCTGAGCAAACCCCTGCGAAGCCAGACTAAAACCCCACAGTAACTGAAGCTCTGAATATGTGCAGCCAGAGCAACAAATTTATAGAACTTACCCCATCAGCCCTGCCAGATCCCCATCTGGCACCCACTGCTGGCCCTGGAGGTTTCAAACCAAGCAGGCTTCCAGTGCAGATTCCACTATGAAGGGGTTACATTTTAAGCAACTAGGAGAGAGACATTTTCAAAGGCAGAAGGAACAGAAAGAGGAGAGGCTGTCTTAAAAAATGACCTAGTTAGGGTAATGGGAGGGAGAGAGCAAGGCTGGCAAAACTTCCTGTCTTACACTGCAGATACAGGAGTTAATCTTACCTTATTGTATTGGAGGGGAGCTATAGTCAATCAAGACAGTACAGGACAGTTTTACCAGAAAACATATATATATCTAGCTCCTCTACAAAGGGAATAAAAAGAGGAGCCAGGAAATTACTGACTAGTTAGTTTGGCATTAATTCCTGGAAGAAAATCCTGGGAAAAGTTGCTAAGCAAATGCACTTTTGATACATATGTGGAAAATAACAAGGAGATGAGCAGAAGCTTTGAGACCGTCAAGAAGAAATTGTGTGAAAGCCATCTGATTTTTCTTCTGTAACAGAGTAACAAGTTTCCTGGGTATGGGAGAAATAGTAGTCATCCTAATTCTTGGCTTTGCTAATTCTCTTTGACAAAGTCTTTCATGATGATCTCATTTGCCAGCAACTGAAGCCTTATACTTATGAAACCCTTATAAGGTGGTTACTTCATCTTCCTGGAGGGGGAAAAAAAAAATAAAAATAAAAATAAAAACAGGTACAGAGTAGATATTGAATCTGTTACCCTGGAGGATGTATCAAACAGAGCTTTTTAAGACGTCCATCTGGTGTTCAGTTCTGTACAATAATTTACTAGAAACTGGGGTGATAGAACATACTGTACTCTGAGAACATTTACCTGACACAAACCTGCCAGGGGTGCAGATGTGTTGGAGGGCTGGTGTCAAACTCAAAATGATCACAGTAAAATGAAAAAGTGGTCTGAAAAAATGGGATGCTATTCAGTCAGGATGACTGCACTTACACAGGAAAAAAAAAAAATAACGTGCAACTGTGGAGTATGGGGAACAAGAAGTAGCTGTTTTCTGGAAAAAGATCCAGGGGGGGAGGAGTTACAGTGAACCAAAAAAAAAAAAAAAAAAAAAAAAAAAAAAGAGTGTAAGCCAATAAGGTTGTAGTGCTGCAAAAGAGACAACATGCTGGGATGTAGGAGGAAGCTAGGTGCCTGGAAGATACCTGGAGAAATCCTCCTTCTGTTACTGACACAAAGGAGATCTCAGCTGCAGTATTTTGCCTAGTTTGGGGCAGTGCTTTCTAGGAGGAGGTAGAAAAGCTGGAGAAATAATTTTTGGTATAGATCAGCAAGGGCAGTCAAGACTTGGAAGACAAGGTCTCAGAGTACACCCAAAGAGAGCAGAATGAGGGGGTGTGTGCTTGTCCCTTCAGTTCTCTCACATCAAAGGTGGTGGCAGGCAGGAAAAGAATAATCTGTTCTCTCTGCCCACTATGAGTAGATCAGAGAGTAAAGACCCTACAGCAAAGGAGGTCTGGGTGCTAAGGAAAACTTTTCTAATTGTAAGGAGAGTGGAGCACTGGAAGAGGTCACCTGGGCATGGGGTAGGAGGGCTGCGTAATTGATCCTGCAATCTTTCCGGGGGGGTTAACCTGCTTTGTGTCCTGCTGCGTGGCTTTGGCCTCCTAATGTACAGGGCAGAGGGGAGGCGGGGGACCTTGCAAGCTACATGCAGCCGTGTTTCCCACGTTGCTGAGACACCTGCCCTGACAAAGCAGGGTTCATACTTACCTGCTGAGCTCTGCAGTGACGCTGTGCAGTGCGAGCATTGCCCCAGCCGGTGCTGCTGGGGGCATTATGGCACCAGCTTTTGGACAGCTTTTTAATGTCATTGTAGGCATTACCTGTTTCTGTGGAGGGAACAAGGCCTCAGAGCTTGCTTCTTTTACAGTGCTGCAGAGCAGCCTTACATCAGTCCAGGCTCTGACCTTTTGAATCCAGACAAGTTGCCAGGCTCTGGGCTAAGCGGGTTTGTATGCCTGCAGTCCTTGCAATGCTTTGTTCCTCTGTTAGGATTAGGGTTTTAATTCCTGCTAATATTTCAGGTTGGCAAGGCCACCTGTGAGAGATCTTTAAGATGGATGTCTCCAGGTAATACTTTAAAAGAGCCCCAGTTATTAAGTAACCTCATTTCACATAATGAGATTTATCTTTCCTATGTTTCACTTTTTAAATGTCTCCTGCTATATCTGAGAAGAGCTGTGGGCTAATAAATTGTCTTCCCAAACTGTTACAGCAGAACATCTCGGTGAGAGCTGGACTGCACTCACAGTCACTTGCACCCTGCTGCCAAACCACTGCACATCCATCCGCTGTTACTTCAGCAAGTATCACTTCTGTTTCAAAAGGGCTACTGTGGTTTAGAGTGGCAGTGTTTTAAGGGACCAGTTTCAAAAAGTTCATCATCCAATGAAACCCAGTTATAGTGTACCCTCAATAACTGAATTGGTTTAACGAAACGATTAGCTATCTGTATGCACTTTAAACAAGGAGGGGAAAGGATTATAAAGATGTAAGGTGGTAAATGGCATAAAACCTAGTGCAATGAACTTGAGATGACATTTTAATTTAAGTCTGTGCTGAGAAAAAAGGTGAGTTCAATTGCCATCTCTTCCCTGCCTTCAGCTCGATACTACTGTTAACTCTGGCTTGCTATTGTGAATCTGAAGGAAAGTTTCATAACACACATAGAACTAGATAAGCAATGCACTGACATTTTTAAGAACTGTATAGCTAAAATCGCTCCAGAGGCAATCAAGGTGGTAATTATGTAGTCAAAAATCACTCCAGTCAAACTAAAATGAATCTTCCTCTCTGAGGCAACTGATGACTGAAGAAGGCTCCATCAGTTCACTGTGTTTCATAGCTTCTAGGTAACAGTATTTTTCACAGAGAAACGTGAACTTTATTGTGAAGGACTTGAGAAAAGTCGATTCTATTTACAGTAGTTACAATTGTGCTAGAGAAAAAGATGTGCTCAAGAAAGGATGTCATATAAAAATGACCTGTTTTCCCAGATGCTTTAGTACCAAATTAGTGGGTTTTTATTATGTCAGTTCAAATCTGACATCTGTGAATCAAACAAGACAGTAAAAGACGTGAAAATTGGAATTTCCTTTTTTAAGTAAACATGATGGGCTACGATTACTTTAGCCTAATAATAATAATAATAGGTTAATTTATAGTAAGACAGTAATGATCTGTCTCGTGTGCTAGGAGAACATGGATTTAAGAAGACAGAATCTTTGCAACAACAGTTTGGCTTCTAGCCAGATCAACCTGGACTTTTACAGGCAACAGCAAAGAAAAATAAGATTTTCATACCTTTGCTGACAGTCATGACACATACTGCAAGATATCACAGTGTCTTTAGAGGGCTTTGGATGTTTCTGTCAGGTTCCTATACAAATACAGGGTGAGCGTTCAGCCGCTCTACCTGTGTGAGTACCACCACTGGTGATGTCGTTGGGGGCTTTGCAGCTCATATTGCACAGACACCACGTACAGTAAAATAAAGCATTGACTATAAAATGAAATGTAGATGAATAATGTTTGCCATTGTGGCAGGATAGGAACCAGATATCCATGGGACAGGCCGAGGCTTAGTAGTGTGCCCTTTTTCTTGATTCTTTGGTGTAGCTGCTAACTAGCTGACTGTTAGAAAAGCAGAAATCAGGATCAGGAAATAAATCACTGATATTCTGTGGCCATCAAAAGAAAAGCTGTCTGTTGAGAGTGAAAGATTCACTTTGAAGTGAAAGATTGAGTCTCTGAATTGTCAGAATATGCTAATACTAGATTGCTGCTGTGCTTTTAATAGATTGTGAATGAACCGTGGATGCTACAGAAACGTGTTCTTGACAAAGATTTTCATGGTGGTGCTTCTAAATGCTCTCTCCAGTTTTGTGCGTTTGGCAGACCCTGCAATGTTTATCTCCATTACCTGTGGCCTAGAGTGTTGCTTTCTGCCCCACAGCTACACCTGGCCCTGTGCTGCTCATCTTTCCTAACCCAGCAGGGCAACAGCTGAATTGCAGCTTGATTTTTTAAAATATCTTATATATATATATGTGCACACAGAGAGAGGCAGAAAAGTCCTTGTTCTCTGCAGATTCCCTTTGTTTTTCTGATTGTTTTCCTATGGGTAGGACTGAGGTTTTTGGCAGATGTTTTTTATTCTTTAATCAACTTGATGTTTTGTTTATTTGGTTTAAACCAGCTGGGTTTTTATTGCTTTCACTTAAAGAAATGTCAGTAGTGCATGTTTCCTCTGGAGGACAGGCATGAAAACATCTCCAGTTGTTTGAAGGTGTC
This sequence comes from Alectura lathami, assembly GCA_013399715.1. Lineage (NCBI taxonomy): Eukaryota > Metazoa > Chordata > Aves > Galliformes > Megapodiidae > Alectura > Alectura lathami. The sequence continues at coordinate 97,004 of VXAV01002693.1, read as the reverse complement.
TGCAGCATCCAACACGTTGTACCTGGAGCTCCTTGGGGCACAGCAGTCGGGGAAATATTTGGTACAGCGTTTGTAACATTATATTATTTTAAATGTCACCAATTCAAGCAATGAATATGAGACATTTTAGTTGATTGTAAAAGACTTCTATATTTTCTGCTCATAATGTCAGGGACTGCCATAGAGTTTTGCTGACAAATAAGGGGGGGTGCAGCCAAGACTCCTGGGAATGAGCTGAGCACAAAGGCAGGGCTGAGGGGGAGCACAGACCAGATGAATGAAAACCACTGGAATGTGTGTCATGCTCTTTTGATCCAGGATTGCTTTTCTAGGGAAGAGAGATGGGTTGTACTAATAGGGCAAACCAAAAATACATCTTTGCAAGGTAGTTTAGGGTGAACTAAAAAATAAAGTAAAAGTAGGGTGAAGTAGGAGGAGCTTGGTCGTAACTGGATGGCAGAGGCTGTTGTATGCACTAGGGAGGTGTGAAAGAGATCAGAGACTGCAGCTGGGAGGCAAAATTGGAGTGCATTGTGTAGGGTGAACACCAATGCAGCAACATTTACAGACAGTAAAGAATTATTTAGGTAAAGCAAGACTAGAAAAACTCTGCAAGTCACTAATGGGACTCAACAAACTGAAGTTAATGGACAGCGTGATGAAATTCTAAGTGGATAAACTCAAAATTAGTTTTTAAGTTAGGAGAAATAATTTGAATTATTTACAAGAAGCAATGTGCTAAGTCAATAATAATTGTTCTATTAAAGCGCTTTAACACAAGTTTTTCTTGCATTTTCTTTTGCTTTTTAAATAAGAATTTTAACTTTGCCGTGAAGACAGCAGAGGGACCATGGCCTTTAAAATCCCAAGAAGTTGTTGGTATTTAAATGAGGAGTTTGCACTGAATTTGAAAATCTGGCCTTCTGGAATAAACAAGGCATTGGGCTATCCCAGATGCAAACTAGTATGGAATGTACAGAAACCTGAATGTCTAAACCAGTAAGCTGCTGTAGAATCCTCATCAAAAAACGTACTCCTTAAATTCTCAATTCCATCTTTCAACCCGTGTAAACCATCAGTGAGTAACCAGAGTGACAGCACTGGCGCAGGAGTCCTAGCATCTTGCTGCTGAAATCCATAAATGCTAACTATGTTCATCCTTCTATCTATACCTTTTCTGTGATTTTGGAGGAAGGCACTCTGGTGCTAGAAGTTCATGTGCTGACTCTAGTCAACAGCATCCTGCAACAGAAAGAAATTAATGGTGGTCTCTGATCTTCCCAGTTTTCTGCTGCAGCCCATGATAGAAACTTGTTTTACTTGGATTCACTGCATAAGGATGTGCTTGCACACCAGGACATTGCTGCCCCTGTGTGCCACCACACAGACTAAAGAGCAGACCTCCATCCTGTGTTACACCAGTCCCAGCAGTGCTATCTCCCAGCTGTTAGAGCAGAAGCAAGGGTTTTCTTTCATTAAACACTGAACCTAACTATCACCTGGTATACTAGAATATTTGTGAATGACATACAGTTTAGTACCTGCTGGAACAATTTTTGAGTACTGATTTTAAAAAGTAACTAGTAGATAATTGCACCCACTAAAATTATGTGAAAATGTTTTTGTTTTGTTTGGGAGTAAATTACTTTTACTACAAAACCTACATTCACAGTTTTGGCAGTTAGGTGTTGTTTGTACCTGGGCGTAAGGCTTAAACACTGGATTAAATCTTAAAGTAGCGTATTTCACTGCTACTTTCACAATGACAACTTCATTTCCAGTGTAATCTAAAAAACTTCCTATAATTACAGGATGTCTTGTAAATAAGCCATCTCTAGAAGACTTCGGAGAGTTTAAGATAACTGAGGTAGTGTACAGTAGAGAAAATAGTGCTGCAAAGACATTGTGCTGCAATTGAACAAATGAAAGCAGATTAATTAAAAGATCACAGATAGAGGAAATGGAGGAAATATGTTTTCAGGGAACAGAAAGGAGGTGGAGAATAAGTGTAATGGAAATTTTTTAAAGAAGAAGTGAAATCTTTGAGTGACTGCTGAGATCGGGTGGCGAAGGGGGTTAGGCTCCCTTCATGGGGAGCTGCTGAGAAAGCCTAAGCAGCCCAAGAGGTGATGCAGGGTGGGCTGAAAATCAGCAAAGCCAGGGTCTTAGTGTCAGAAGGACAGGGCTGGCTCCTGGCAGAGGTACCCCTGGTGGCTGCTGAGGGCTGCAGGGGGGAGCAAATAGCTTTGCTCTTTTGGTGCTTGAGCCAACGTCCTGAAAAGGCAGACTGGGGCACTGCTGGTGAGGCAGGGGGAGATGAAGCAGCATCACATCAGTGTTGGCATCAGTCTGGAGTCCTGGCTGCACAGTGCTGTCACCAGCTCAGTGCAAGGCCTCTGCTACATGCAACAGCTTGTTTCATGTTGGGAAGTGGTTAATGAGTCCCCTAGGATGGCACCAACAACTTCACTTTTTAAACAGCGTTCCTCGGAACTGAGCTGATTAACAGGAGGTGGCATCATTAACAGCAGGACCCAGGTCCTCTTCTGGGAAATGTGCCTACTTGCTACAATGGCCATTTGCCTGTGATTTACTGCTTTCTTTTTTCTTTCTAAAAACCACAGTTTGACATTATTAAGCCATTAGCATGAAGTAGGTCAATGTGAAACCATAAATGTCTGCGTACAGAGCAAATTACAGTGTGTCAGTGGCACTGTGTGATCTATTACAATGTGACATTGCTTATGGCACATCTCTGAGGAAAAACGACTCTTCAGGAATGAAAAATGATTAACAAACTCTCAGATTACACGTGATATTTCTTAACATATATGATAGTTGCCAGGGATTTTGCTTTTGTGTGGAGAGGAATCTCTCCCTCTCAGCTTTGAAGGTGAGTGATTTTCATAGGCAGATACTTAAGTGAGACAGATATTCACCTTTGTTGTTGTTTCTTGTGTTATTTTCTAAGTAGTTTTGCAGTGAGATTTCTGTTTCTTCTGATTCCAATTTAGCATGGTGAAGAGACCCTGGTCTGACTGGAATCCACGTCTGTTGGTGTAATACTGTTAAAATGAATAAGTATTTAATATGAGAAAGTTTATTCTTACTCTGACATTATATATTGCAAGTTGTTTTATTTAGTATAAAATCACTGTAGCTCCAGAACTACAGTTCAAGGCAGTGTATATACTTTCTAATATCTTTGATACTACATTAGCAAGCAAAAAAGCAGGGTGGGAAAACATTTATTTTGGCAAAAATTACAGCTAGACAGAACTAAGAATGGATTATTATGTAAGTGGAACTCTGAAGGAAAAATTGAGACTGTTTTGAAAAGCTTAAGCTTTTTTTTTTTTTTTTTGGTAATAACTTCAATATTCCTTCTATTGAGTACATAGAAGTAATATTTAAATATTTTTCAGCAAGGAAAGGAAAATCGGTATGTCTTATGAGTCATGTAACAGCAGGCAACTGAATTAGCTATTTGCAGAAGTGCTGTAAGTATAGCTACAGTGCTAGCCATGGAGACACATTTAGACTGATCAGTCCTCAACCTGCTTCCTCTTCAAGATCTACTTCCTGGTGTAGTGCAAGTTTTCTACACGTTTCTATTTCTGTTCTTGTCATTGCAGGGTGTTGTTTATTTTTGCAAATATTTTTTTTTTTTTTGTTGGGATTGCTGGTGCTGATTCTTTGCCTATTCTACCTAGTAAGTTTCATATTCCTTTAAATAAGCTCTCACTAGCCTGCCCCTTCTAGTCCATGTCATTACAGGAGGTGGTAAAGTTCCTTCTACTGTACTGCAGTTTCTCTGCCAGGTGGCATGGCACTGGGCAGCTTCCTGCTGGCCCTCCATGGAGCGGAATTGTCGGTGTCAGATGAGCTGGCTGTAATTTTGCCTGCTGCAGATGTGGTTCAGCTACTACGTAGCTACTTCGCAGTTGTCTTTGTTATCATTTGAACTTAATATGTTGAGTAGTACAATAGCTGCCTGCTGTTTACATATGGTAATAGTAGTGAAAGGATCACAGCCCATTTGCTTAGCCCATGTCTCGGAATTTGGAAGTCATCTGCTGTGATTACATGCTGCCTATCACAGAAAGTGGACAGACCTCCTCCATTTTCTCCCAGAGTGGTGAATCCCACTCTGCTTTGTTCCTTGACTTGCACTGTATTAGGCAGGAATACTTTCTTTGCCTCAGGACTGATAGCCTGACATACTACTTTGCTGTCCACATCTCTCACTCAGCAGCAGGAGTTGCACGAAGGTGCATTTGCCCCATACAGTTTGCCTAATCAGAATAATTGCTTGTGAATAATTTTTGAGTGCCCATAATAACTTTTCCTTTTCTTCGTTCCTTGATTGCCTTGGGTATTCAGTTAGGCATGTTAAATTATTGCAGGAGGCTGAAGTCTTTATCGATGTGGCACTGTAGAAAATATGCGCTCTTCAGTATTTCTCCTAGCAGTAGTGACCATCTTGCTTTCAGTCTCTATTGCAACTGCTTGTGTTTTCTCAGGGCTGCTGTCCTGTATTCTGAGCTACCAGGACTGCACAAAGGCTGCAGTCATTGACCTCTCGTGCACAGAGAGCTGGCTGGCTGAGGCATGGGCCAGCTCTTCGCTAATGTTAATCCTGTAGCAATATGCTAGGATTACTGCTTTGCTTATTTCTTCACCTATCCAGTCAAAGGTCTGTTCCTAGGTCTTGGACCATCCCCAGTGGTCACTGGTATGTACTAGCTGCCTTGAGCAACCTCAGGGTCTGCTAAGGTGTGTGAAGGATATGGAGATTTAACTGATCACTGCTTGAGTCCTTTGGTCTGAGCATTTTATGGACAACTCAGCTGGAGTCTTTCCAATGTCCTCAGATATTTGATGTTTGATGGAAGACAGCCTCCCTTGTATCCTGCTCTAAGTACTTGCAAAGAATTGGATGTACCTAAATATTATGTTTCTGGATTGTCTTTGCATCATCTCTGTTTCTCCTACAGAGTGTCCTTGCTGGAATTTTGACCCTTGGTTCAGTTCACACTTCATCTCCAGACCCTAGCTGATGTTTGCTGCAGATCAGAGTCAACAGTACTTTTGACCTCTCTGTCAAATATGCTAAGGAAGACAATCACCTTCTTCTTTATGCCAGGACTTCTCAATGCCACAGGCAGTGGATAATTTTACCCTAGGGTAAATTGGTTCCTGTGTCCCTCATGGGTATTAAAATAGAAATTGTTCCTACAAAACAGGAATTTCTAGTCAGTGCTTTGGTCCATGGGTCCGTGAAGGCTCTCTGCCAGAGGGTTTTCTCCCACATACCAGGCTGTCGTTCGTTTCAGTAGACACATTTTCATCATAGTCAGACAAGTTACATTTTCAATGACTCCTCTGTGGGTAACGTAACCAAGTGTTTCAGGAAGCTTGGGGCTGCATGGAGGGGCAACAGATGATTTATTGTTTGAGCTGTGAGCATGCAGCACCTGGGGAGCATCATGGTACTGTCCTCTCCTAGTATTACTCTCAGACCTTGGCTTACACTGCCCTTCTGACATACAGTGTGGAAGATGTCCCCAAAGTCTCTTTCTAAGGACTCTGAATGGCAATGTCTGCTCTTTCATGTGTATTCTAGAGGCCATACGTTTATGTAGCCATCATAGATTTTTTGCTGTGGCATATTAATAGCACTTGGCCACATTTCCTCAGTCTAATCGTGCCACTTAGGAGTGCTGCATAAGATTACATTGCAGTGACTCCCCCATCCAGCTGGAGCTGAATTGGTCATTGATCTCATAGCAAAGGTACAAATTTAGCAGCTGAATTGCTGGCAGCTTGTTCTGGTAATGCAGGATACTGAGTCACTGAATGTGCTACATTCACACAGCAGCTCTCTCTCATCTGGAAATGATGGGTTAGGTACAAATGTGGATTAGACTGGAAGGGGAGAGACTGACCCGTCATACTGCCCCATGGTAAAGGGAAGGGACCTGGGAGAAGGGAGGAAGCTGTATTTTTCCTTTTTTTTTTTTTTTTTTTGGTTGTTGTTGTTGTTTGTTTCTGGGATCTGATCTTGTTCTGCATTACTAGCATTCATCATTTTGATCCACTCCCAAGATAACTCAGCTGATTTTACTATCTGGAAACATGTCTATGTTTAGACCTGTGTCTCTGCAGTGCCTTCTTATCAGCTGGAAGCATCCACAAAATTTTTCTTTCCAATTAAGTGTCACTTATGTTCCCAAGGTTACCTATAGCATGGAGGTTCTATGTTTATAATGAAAGTATCTATTTCTCATGCTGAATCTTTTCCTCATTCAGAGAGGAGAGTGAAACAATCCAGCATCTCTTTTTATTCCCATTCTGTGCAAAATCAAAAATTGTACAGAACTTTTACTGTGCATTCACATATTTTGGATATTTTACCAGACAACTGTGTCTTCATTTCCTTCTTATCTTCATTTCCTAGGGAGCAGTCTCCTGGGAGGACCTCAGATGTGCTTTAAGGAGAGAAAGGAGATCAGAACATATGTCTGTAGTGACATATATCTGCCCATGGTGGCCCAGGGATTTCTCTGGCTGGCTCCCTTAATGTTTGCCCCCAGGTGCCATTCTTCCTCCCTTATGTGCTGGAAGCCCTTGAAGTGCCCTTTTTTGGTGAAAAGAAGCTGGTTGTAACATGTCAGTGTGAGCACAAGGGAAATATCAACAGCTTGAGCAAGGCTGATGAGGTAGAAGGTTCAGCTAAGAGGTTCACTTAGAATCATAGAGTCACAGACTCATAGAATGGCCTGGGTTTGAAGGAACCTTACGGATCATTGAGTTTCACTGCCCCTACCATGTGCAGAGTTGCCACCCACTAGATCAGATTGCCTTGGCTTAGATGAAAACTGTGCTTCACGCTCCTGGAAATATAATCTATGAGTTTCTGCTCTTTCACAGTGTCAAGAATGAGCCAGTTGTGCTTTTCTTGCCAGCCAGCGTCCTCCCCATCCTCCCCAGTATGCTCATGATTTTCCTGCTTGTTCTGAATGCTGACACCATCCTAGTGAAGGACCAGAAGGCCAATTTTCATATACTTTCAAAAGCAGATATATACCAGATACTTAACAGCCTTCATAATCTTCAAAAACTCCATCAATGTGCCTTTGCCTGTTCAAAGACAGCAGTGACACTTAAATAAAATTCTACGTTAAGCCTCTCTGGGCATTATTATTTGTAAAATTCAGTTTAAAATTGCATTCTTGAAGCATGTACTCTCACTCCTCTTACATGAATGTGCGTTCCTGAAATGACCTTTTGATAATATGTTTGCATATATTTATCACTGATCCAAAAGCTATGTATGTGATTTCAGGGCTAGGAGCAAAATTTCTTTGATGAAGATCACAGTAAGAAGATAGGCTTATAGGCTTTTGGATAGAGTTGTTCTTGTTACTTTTATTTTGCTGCTTTCCCCTTGTGGACTGAAGCTAATAAATGCTTGTTTTCTTACCTGTCTTAAATCATCTTGGACTTATTTCCATAAAAGTAAAGGAACATTGGAAACTGTCTATCTCTAAGGAGATTTGGAAGTTTTAAGGTAGTGTGGTTAGTCTCTTTAGTTCTTAAAAAGACCCTTGTTCAAGAGTGAATATGGCGAATAGCTAGAGATTTCATCGATTTACTTTCCCTATAAAAGTTAGGCTGCAGATGAAGTGTTCAGAGATAAAAAATCTCGTGACACTTGTACCAGTTTAGCTGTTTGCACATTGGACTCCAGCTTTCTCCCTACTCAGCAAAAAAATTTTTTGTTGCTTAAACTGTGTGCTGCAAAATATGGTTCTCTAGGACTTGTACATTGAAACCAACCTGGACTTTCTTTAGTGAGCAGGGAGCTGCCGATAGGTGTGATCCTTCTCTGTAAGAGAAGGTAAAATAGCATGTGTTTTTAGAAAAGTGGTTTAGGAGTGCCATCGCTGCTCTGATGGCTGGGAGCAGAGATGATGACTATTTCCTTCCCAACTTTCAGTTCATTTGTTCCTGTAACTCTGGTGTCATTCAGGTAACAGTTTTTCCCCAGAAGCCCTAATGGGTATGTACAAAGCATAAGGATTTTATAAAAAAAATTATGGTAAAGGTTGAGCAGCAATTGTAATTATTTGTGTTCTGCCATCTTAAACTGGTGATTTCTTTGATTGCGTTCATGATCTTATCTGTTTAACTTTAAAATCATTTGCTATAACTTAGAATATTTTAAGTTTACTATGACTAGAGATCAAGCAGATCAAGTAAAGTCTTTCCTGGGTAGTCATTCAAGGTAAAATGGGTGACACTCCGTCACTGTATCACGTGAGTTGCAGCATGTTTTTCCTTCTTGACATTTAAACTGTATCTTTAAGGTCAAGTAGGTCTCTGAAAAAAAGAAATTGATTGTGTTAAAATCAACTTTGTCTACGTCAGACATTTTAATTGTGCTTGTACAGATACTTCTGTCTGGAAAGATAAAATATTAAACACATAATGAATAATGCAGCTGTCTCACAGTGCTGTGATCTTTATGTGAATACGGAAGTCATAAATTGCCTGGGTATTGAACTGGCACAACATCTGCTATTATTTCTGCAGTGACAGCTTATGCAGTGACAGGTTGCATGATATCAAGTTGAACATTGTATATGTTTTTTAGAGAAGAAATAGTACTTTTCCATCTCCCACTGCAGGAACAGGGGTGCACATTTGTTCCCTGCAGTGACACAGTTGCGTGGAGAGCCAAGGTTTAATGCGGCAGTGTGCAGAGGAGGAGTCAATAGATGGGAGATGTCCGTGTGAAATTGCACCTTGAGCCATGAAAGAAAACTCGAGATGCCTTAGGTAAAAAAGCTGTTCATTAATGACCTTTGGCTTCAAGACTCCTTTTCTGAGAATGCGCTTCTCTTTTCTCTCTTGCCGTGCAATGACACTATCTCGGCTGATGCTGCTTCACTGTTTTTGCTGCTGAGCACCAGCTAGCACTGCCATTCGCTCCTCACTTTTACTCCTTCCTTTCACTAGCATAGCCTGACTTGTTGGCTGCAATCTGACTACTAGAAGATGCTGGCTTTGTCCATCAGTTCTTTCTCCATGAATATATTTTCCTTTCAATTTTAGGTAAAAGTAGATGATTCCAATGTACTTCTGAAAACACTAAAGTTTCAGATACACAGAGGCTATGTCCTTTAGTCTTCAAGAGAGGAATTTTCATTTCAAATTGCCTTGCTAAGGACTGGGCCCTAGTGTAGAGCATTTCTTCTTTAAAGAAAAACTTTAAAAGGGAAGAATTTCACTTTTAAAATTAATCACCATGGCAACCTTTACAGTGAATTTCCAAACATAGAAAGTTGCCTTTAAGAAGCGTGGTTCTCTAAGAGAAAGGTGAGTTTTTACAGCTTCTAACGTTGTTCCCAGAGAATTTATGTTATAACAATCAGTTAGAGGGACTTCTATAGGGAAAAATGAAAAGTTATATGATCCTGAAGTTGTTTTTTTTTTTTAATGATGCTGCGTGCTAACTGATTTCATCATAATGCTGGCTTAAAATAGACTTGGAGAACTAGCTAGAGCCTGGAGATAATACTTGCGATATTACTAGATATCATCTAAATAAATCTATAGTTAACAATTTGCCAATAATTCTCTCACACATATGACAATATTTTTCCTAGTTTTGGACTGTCTTTTCATGCATATCCAGATCTTACTGGCAAATACTAAATACTGTTCTTAAAATCAAAGAAGAAAGTAAGGTAATAGAATAAGAGGAAAAGAGTTGTTCATGCATTAAAGAAAATCTCTCACACATTACAGTTCAGTGAAATGTAACTTTGGTAGTTGTCTCTGTGTTCCTCTGATTTTTCTCAGTACTCAGCTGAAATATTTAATATCCTATTATCTATGTGTATTAGATCCAAGGAACATGGAAGTTCTTTTCCTACTGGAAATTCCCCACTGAAAATATTATGCATGACATGAAATCCTGATGTTCTCTCTGAAGTGGGATCTCCAGTGTTTCATACTGAAATCAGCACAGTAAGGTAAACTTCCTATGTCCAAAGGCATTCGACTTCTTCTGGGAGAAGGAGCTAAAGAAACTGTTGTGTTGAAGGTTTCATAAGGGTGGTAAGGAGGCTGATGAACTGGCAAAAGACAGCCAGTTTTAATCATATTGCAAGTTTACCATGAAAAATGTTCTGCTACAAAAAATTGCAGTTGGCACTACTGAGGGCGAATATAATGTTTGGAAAGTGTATGGGAGAGTGTTCCCACAGGGCACACAGGGAGCCTGAGGGCAGGTCAGCGGAGAAGCGTCCTCAGCTCCCTTCACACCATCTGGGAGTGGGACTGCAGGGTCTGGGCTGCCTGCGGGTGAGTGCTTGAGCCGAGCTGCTGATACCTGGAGTGGGCACGGTGGCTCCATGTGCTCACCGCTGGGTTTTATTTAGCTGTTTTGCTGCAGTTGTGCTGTGTTCACTAGTCTGGTCCCCACTGTGGAGAAAGCAAAGTGGTTCTGCTGGAACTAGGGTTGGGTAATGCTGTCAGTGCTCTAGATGTGTTTCTCTGTGCAGTGGCTATCTGGAAGAAATAAGTCATAAAGCACCTCCAAGCATGGGAAAGACTTTTCATTTTATTCATGTAACGAGTCATTTAAGGGTGACAGCCTTAAGTTCAATACCTCAGTAGATCTATTAAAAGGAAACATAGTTAAAAATAAGCACCATTACTTATTCATATTATGTAATGCCTTTAGAAAAGTCTCATTTTTAGAGCCAAGTTAGCAGTAAAGTTAGTAACCTTTAGATAAAGTGTGTACTCTTTTAAGAGCCCTTGTATTTTTAATTCATTTGAAATGCGGGTAAACAGAAGATCGCCTTTTGTAATGGAAGGATAGCATCAGTGTGATCTGAAGTGTTGTTTCTGCTAGTGTGTAAAGGGTCCTGTCAAGAACTTTAAATTCCAAAGTCAGCTGAAAGCTTGACAAGGTGTTTGGTCAGTGAGCAGCTCAGCAAGTAGCACATTTACGAAACACCACTGAGACATAGAGTTGTGTTTGCAGGAAAGCCAGCTGCAGGTCATACCAAGTGACTGCTAGCTGACCAAGAGTGTTTCAAAAAAGAAGCAACTCTTGTGAATTACCACGACTGAGTTTCTGAAAAATTGGATGAAACACTGACCTTAGACAGGTCATCAAATGCTTTCCTTCCTCATTGCTTCTGATAGATGGGATTACAGCTAGATCAAAATATTTCTTATACCATCCATCAGCACATAGCAAAACCTACAGCATACACTTTTTACCAAGAAAGTTAGATTTGGGATTTGCAGCTGTGAAAAATGCATCTTTATTTTTTGTTTTTACAGGCAATAAACATTCATTTCTATAGAAAGGGTGAACATCAGTCTTTACACATTGTAAATAACAACTGTAGGTTTAAAACCTAGAAGAGATGAGCTATGGCATAGTCCAATAAAAAAAGGTAGAAAATAACTTTATTTCATACATTTACAGACTCTTGCATTTGTATAAATCAGAAGGAAAGTAGTCAGGGAATTATCATTTTGCATGAACAAAGAACACTTATGGTCTGCATTCACTGAATGGGAATATAGTGTCAGGGAGAGTAATCACTGAATTCTGAATTGCAGAAATTCAGAGATTGGATTAAGGTAACTGATTTAATTTTTAATTGAAGATAATATATAAAGGATTTTGACACATACATTTAAATTCTAAGGAGAAAAAAAGCAGTGAGGGAACAGATAAAAGCACCAAGTATCTTGAGCATATTTGCACAGTAATTCTTAGAAATCATGAGTTCTTATGAATCAGGATTGTATTTGGTCTATCATTTAACTTCTGATGTATTCACCTATAAAATGAGGTTTTAACCGGGAAAGCTGACAAGAAAAAAAAAGGCTCAAGATTGTAGATGATGAAATTTTCCTTATGTTGGTGGATTTAGGTTCACTTTTTAAAACATCAGGTGAAGATCCATCATTAACAAATGCATTATGTGAGAAATGAGCTTGAGAGTTGCTGTCCTGGTTGGACACAACCCCAGAGGTCTGTGGGGGGGAAAAAAAAAAAAAAAAAAAAAAAAGGACTGTAACAATCACTTCCTTACTGTGGCTTGTCTACTGAAGGTGACATGATGAAGACCATGCTTAATTTTCAGCAAGAAAGATGTCACATAAGGAGACTGAAAACATCATGAGTTTTATCAGGAATTGTCGGGAAATAGTGTCTAAAACATATTATGTTCTTATCTGATGTTCATTTTCTCACAAAATTTCATCCCCTGTAATTCTAACTCATTTACTTCTTTCATTCCTAGGCAGATAATATACTTCATTGATTGAAGCGTTAAAATCGTCTTTGGAAATCTATTTCAAGACTGCAGCTAGTGCTATTGGAGTTATGACTACTGTGATCCATTAATAGCCTTTTTGTAAGAAGGCTCATATTGCTTTGTAAATGAAGAGAAACATTGCTGTTCGGTGGTTAGCTCCTTGTGCTAACTTATCAAGAATATCTCTTGCTGAAGTCCCTCACTTTCAAGATATAGGCTTATGATCATAAAGGTATTTGAAGAAAGCGTGAGGCCAGTGGGATCCTTGATTTTTAGTGCCATTTTGATTCTGGGGCTTAGATCTGATACAAAGAGGTACACACTGCTCTTTCTTTCAGAGACTTTCTAAGGCAGAGTTATGTAGATATAGGTAACCAGACATTCACCCAGGGATGTGTGCATTTCATTTCTTTATTAATTATTTAATTGTTTCTTTCTTTCTTTCTTTCTTTCTTNTCTATTTCTGCTTTTTTTCTTTCTTTTTTTCTTTTTTTTTTTTTTTTAATGAAGGACTCGGCATTTTGATGGCATTGATTATTTTTGATATATATCTTTTTCCACCATTGACTAGAATGCCTTTCAGTATATTTAGGTTTAAGTGCACTATGGATGGACCTCGCTGTTCTCCTGGTTTCTAAATACACTGGTGCTCCTGAATTTTCTCTTGTTGGATGGTGCCATTGTAGCCTCAGAAAACGCAACCATCTTTAACTGTTCAGATGCTGCATATTGTTCAAAGATAGTCCTGGTTAATGATACACTAAGCTCTTCTCAGAATTATTGCTAACAAATTTCATGATTGTACAGGTAGTTTTGGTGATGAAATTTCACCTTGTGGATTGCTCATAAAAGTTACCTTCTACAGATCTCTTTAACTCTGTGTTCTGGGCTCTGAGAGAAATAGTATCTGTGAAAATGAATAATCAGTATAGAGACATTCAGTGTTGGAGGTATGAGTTTTCAGACAAGGAAGGTTTTCTTGGAAAAATATTTATGAATGTCTTTTTACTGAAAAGATGGCAGCCATAGAAGCTAGCGTTAGGCACGTGTTTCTTTTTATAAGTTCTTTCTATAATCAGGTTATTTTAGGCAGATTCAGAAAGCTTGTGTCGTTCATGCACGTCCTTTTAACCTTCAGGAATATCCAACTAATATCCGATGTATATGGTGCATACTGCACAGCTTAAAGTCTGTCTTGCATACTTTATGTGCTTTTCTGAATTGCTAATGTCTCAGAGAATTATTCACACATGATAGAATGATGGGTCTTGCCCTTGCACAGATTAGTTATTCAATAAATGATTTACATGGACTGCCTTCTACAAAATTTAATTGTGTATTATAGACCTCACATCCTATGATGTAGTTCCTAGATTTTTATAGCCTCCTATCATTTTCTTCTGACTCTACTAAATGATCAGTAGAGCACTTTTACCCCATCTCCACATAGTACTCTGCCAAGTTCAGACAATCGTTGTGGGATTACTGTTGTCTTTCAGAGTTTATTGGCCTTCCACTAGAAATACGATATAGCTCAGAACAGAAATAAGCATGACCTATGTGCTTTAGTCAACCCAGATTGCCATAAGTTGAGAACAATCAATGGGATCCCTATGAGGAACGTGTGTAGGGACATGGTAGGTTTGCATAGTCTTCTCAATAGCATCTTGATATTGTTAATTGCCTGGAGTCATGCCAGAAAGATAAGGTGGCAGATGATCACAGATTTTCACTGGCATCTGCTGCACACTACAGCTGCTATCCCCTTTAGCGATCACCCTCACTTTATGACCATTTAGGAATCTTGGCACCATAGGCTTTATTACAACCAAATTGGTACTTGCCAAGAGAGTGTGCTGGGAACTAATGGTGCATGAGAAAAAAAAAAGCAGCACACATGTCTCAGTGTTTCTGATATAACTGGCCCCTGATAACATCTTCGAGGGCATGGGATGTGCCCACAGTTCCCAGACTGTAGGAACAGTCTTTATGTCCACCACAGACAGTTGTTCTGGGCAAAAGCCCTCCTAGGCACTGGACTTGATGGAGCACAGGTGACGTGTAGTCAGACAGACATCAGTCCAGATGCATATTAAGTTTAAAAGCATTTTATTCAGATGATGTACCTTACTGCAGTACAGGAAACAAGACGTTCTTTCCCAGCAAGGGGAGATTAAGGCTGGGGTGATCGTAGACGTGGTTTCCATGAGGCATCATCAGTTCTCCTGTGCTTCTCCATCCTTGTTTGCTTCTGCATGAGCATGAGGAACCACACCATAGAGCCCAAGAGTATGGATGGTGCACCAGTCCCCTAAACAGGACACAAAAAGACAGTTAAATTAAGCCTAGCTGCTGTGTTGAAAATCATTGCTGTCTATACTGTGGAGGCAGACACATTCAGATGTGTCCTGAGCTATCTTTTCCTCATCTGTGAAGTCTCCTGATTTTTTTTCTTGTTTACAGATGATGTCTCACATTGCTTGCACTGCTATGCATTATAGAGAATATTTGATTAAATAATATAAAATGAGTCTTGTGATATATGAAATGTAGCAGTCATCATACAGGTAGCGCATTAAGAGATAGAGGGGGAAAAAAAAAAAAAAAAGAAAATCTGATAGTCCTTCACTTCATTCTTTGGTCAGTAAAAAGCCTCTGGGACTTGTCTTAGTGTTTGATTTCACTGGACTTTGTGGTTTGCCCTTATGTTTGTAGCACCTACTACTGCTGTGTGTGCTGTTAACCTTTCCCTGCACACATATGAGTACAAGGCTCAAAAATCAGAGCAGACAGACTTAATGAGTGTCCTTGATTTTCGAAAATCAAAGTAATAGGTAGTTGTGAAGAAAGAAAACAATTCTGAACACAGTGTTTAACACAAGTGAAAGTAAGTTTTAAATTATCTCAGTGCTGAGTCTATTTTTGGCAAGTGAATGCTGTGCATATGTAGTAAAATGAGTAAGACAGGTTACTGAATAGCTTCCAAATCAGTAATTGCCACTTCAAGAATATAGAGTCAATCTTCTAATTTCTTTTAAAACATAGATATTTCCTTTGAACATGAGGAATTGACGTGAGGTTGTTTATTGTGACAGAAACAGAGATAGAATCTGTTGTTTTCGTTAAGAACCTACATTCATTGTAGCATAAGTCTATTCCTCACTGCTTATATGGGGCTGGGGAAGATGTCAAAAACCAGAACATCCAGTCAACAGAAATTCTAATGTTCTTGCAATTTCTTTTTCTTTGAATCTCTTTTTTTTTTTTTCCATATTATGCTTCAGAATGCATATGGTTTTAAAGATTAAAAGTCCAGGTGCAGCAATAGAGTAAATGAGAGTAGATACTAAAAAAAACAAAAAGAGTAACAAAGACATCAACAAAATCACAGGGAAGCCCAGCAGGAATTCAATCAGCAGGAATGATGACAAATGACACTGACTGCAGCTTGCTGGAAGAACTGATGGGTGACATGTTTTACACATCATTGTTAGGCATATATCCTGACAGCCTGGGAAA
>VXAV01002693.1:55486-67591 GCA_013399715.1 Alectura lathami | reverse complement strand
AAAAGAATCTTTCTGAGAAATTAATGATCCATTTTGTTAAAAACAAATAGCTTATCATTTAAGAACCAATCATGAAGACTTTGAATAATCCGTTATTATCATAGAATCATAGAATGGCTTGGGTTGGAAGGGATCTCAGAAACCATCTAGTCCCACCCCCCCCCCTGCCATGAACAGGGCTGCCAGCCACTAGCTCACTGGATCAAACTGCCCAGGAACCCATCCAGCCTGGCCTTGAACACAGCCAGGAATGGGGCATCCACAGCTTCTCTGGGCAGCCTGTTCCAGTGTCTTGCTTGATTAATGCTTTACCTTCGGTATAGTTCTTACTTAAAGAGGTCTTGTTGTTATGAAAGTCTCTATTTCTACTATAAAATGTGCTTTGTATATTCCAGGGAAGGCTTCTTGACTGTCAAGTGATGGAACAAACTGACTTCTGCTTTAACAGAGATGTTTTTAAGATCAGAAAATAGATTTGTCTGTAACACAGCTGCACAGTGTTCATAATCATACAATCCTAGAATGGTTTGGGTTGGAAGGGACCTTAAAGATCAACTAGTTCCAAGCCCCCTGCCATGGGCAGGGACACCTCCCACTAGACCAGGTTGCTCAGAGCCCCATCCAGCCTGGCCTTGAACACTGCCTGAGAAGGGGCATCCACACCCTCTCTGGGCAACCACAAAGGGTTTACTGCAGTCCAAAGGACATCAAAACTTTTTTTCCCAAGCCCAGTGCTTCATTCTTCAGACCTTTATTTATCTGCTTCCTTCATCAAGTAGAAATTATGCAAGTGAAAGTGTCTACATATCAGAACCCACCAAAAATTCCACTACCGCAAGGTGTGGAGGTGACAAACCCAAAACAATTGCATGAAACAAGACATCACAGCTTACAGCAGACATAAATGGAACATCTCAGGAAACAAATGAGTTCTCTGCTGGCCATCTCCATGGAGGCACATTATTTGCTAGGTACATCCTAGGGCTTTGCAGTTCTGTACCATCATGTGCTTCAGAGGTCCAGCACAGCATGAAAGATATTTCTGAGGTCTTCATTATTGATAACACTCAGGGTGCTTGCAATAGGAGACAGGAGATATCACTACACTTTGCTACTTTATTTAGACCTTACTTTAGGAGCATACTTAGAAAAGGAATTTAGCACCTGTTATGGTGACTATGACATGATGAAGTAACTTGAACCTCAAGGAAACTGGAAGGTTTTGAAGGATCACCAAACTGCGTCTGCTTTAAAGGCCCTTTTGCTGACAATGCCTGAAAATAACGACCCTTGATGCTCTCCTGCTTGCAATGAAGTCTGAGCTTAATGCTAGTTACTGGAAGTAATCTCTTTTGGACGGGTATCCTGTGTGAACAGAGCAAAGCTAGTCAATGCATTTTAATGATGAACTGCTGTATTTCTCCTTGGCTACTCTTGGTAATTTTAGTAGGTCTCAGTGCTTTGTAAGAAGGGCCAACTGCACCAGGTTTAGGGGCAGTAATCCTGCTGCTTGTGAGGTGCTCTCAAAGACATTGAGAGGCATTGGTAGCGGTTAATCATTATTGTCTTGCTGAAAGCTTCCACTCCAGAAGTCTCTAAATCTCTGCCAGTTGTAAGAGACAGATTGGTGATAGACTATATGTGCTTACTCTGTTCGTGCTTCCTTTGTGTAAGCATCTGCTGTCAGAAATAGAATCCTGTGCTGGATACACCTCTATTCTGCTATCTCATATTTAGGATAAGCATTTTCACATTCCTATGCTATGTTCATTCCTCAGCAGTCTCCTAAAATGTTTTAGCTACAGGTGGCTACTGAGAGAATGAACTGGCAGGATGTGTTTAGACTGTGAAGGCTGTGATCAGCTATGGTATTACATGAGTCTGTGTTATTGATTGTTACATTAAAATCCACCTGGAGGAGAAGTTGGGTATCTTGATATTCCATGCTATAATGAAGTAAATCTCTGGTGTGTTAAAGTTATCTATTAGATCATGCCTCTTACACCCATGCAGCCAGCTTTTCTACTTGTCTCACCAGTAAACTGCTGACCTCAGAACTGGACAAGCTCTTTGCCATGAACAGTTTATTCAGCAACTGTTTTCTCCCTCTCCCCTTCCCGGATTGCCTGCCAACAGCTGCCAATATTGTTAAAGGGATGAACTGAAGGATTTATCATTCACAAGTAATTAGATTTTTCAAACATAAGCAAATGTTTGAACATATGTGATAGTGGTCTTTGATAGCTATGTCTTTGTATGTGCACTTGCAGTGTTAAAAGAAAGAGACAGAACTAAAACATAATCATTGCTACAATAATTTTGATATAAGAGTAACATGAAATGAGCTGGATAGTTCAGTCCATTCAGATTTCAGACTTCTTTCTAGATTGTCATTTGCAGTGTACAACCATGCAGAAATGTATGTCTCTGCTTAGTTGCACGCTATGGCTTTATGTCCTTTTCAGATGGTGTCTCATGGATTGTTATCCCCTGCATTGTGACACCTGAAAAGATGAGCTTTATTCTCTGTAGGAGAGCACACACTTTGGTACCTCTTTGTATTATTAGTGAAGATAAGTGCTTCTAGGGGCTAATTTAAAAAGCTCATTGGGTGACACTGTCCCTCTACTGATTGTATAAGGATCTGCACAGGGGGCGCGTATAGCCAGGCAATTGCAAATACTAGTTATAGGAATATGTTACATGATATTCTTGGGGCTTCTAGGTGGACATTTGGGTCCTTTCAGCTTTCAGAACATCAAGATGTAGATGAAAATAGATGGAGAATGAAGATAGAGGTTATGTCATTTTGCAAAACAGCCCAATGATTTGGTCCACATGGAAGACCTGGATTATCAGTGCTCCTGAGCTGTTGTCCAGTTTGTACTTGCTGCTTAGGAGATGCCTTCCTCTTGATGGTAAGTGCAGGGTGTTGGACTTAACAATCTCCACGCCCAGGGTACATTTTGGGCAGTGGAAATAGCAGAAATGCAAGAACTGAGGGCTATCAGGACCCTGTCTCCACAGCCTGGTGTTCAGGCTACTTTGTCAGGAGAGATTTTCTAGATGTGGATTTGCACCACAGGCTGTCCATCCATTTTGTCTGTGGTTGTCTGTGTAAAAGCCATAGGCAGCATGAGAGGGACAGAAAGAGAGAGCACACAGAACTCAGGACATCCCACTTCTCTGCAGTTAATTGGCTGAGGGGACTTCTCTGCTTCTGATGTCAGCCAGGGTATAACAGAGGGCAAAACTGACACCATATGTCTAAAAAATAATTTAGGCTGTGATAATTTAGTAGTACTAGGTGTTTAGAAATCCCTTCTTCACTACTGCTGCTTCTGGAAGATAAGGAAAGAGTTTATGTTAACATAATTGAATGTATTACATGCCTTACAGTGTATTGCAATGCAAGGGGAAACTATTTCTAAGTTGCCTTTCAAAAATAATTCTGTTATTATGATACACTTGACATGACCACACACAGAGACAGCTACAGCATATGTTCTTCCTGGTGAATAGAACGATTTCAGTTTTTAAATTCTTTCTTTTCCCCCTGGCATTATTTAGACTTTCCTATGGAAAATGAGGTAGCTCTGTGTATTCATTCCAACCACTTTCAAAGCATTGTTAACACAAACAAGGCATCCTTGTGTGTTTACACTCAGCTTTCGATTCTCTGGCAGTAATGGGCAGATGTTATTTTATCCATAATCAGTGAGAAAACTATGAAGAGAGATGGTGAAAGTTTTGAGTAGCTATGCTGACAGTGACAGAGCACATTATTTTTTTAAGGTAATTGGCAAACCAGTTAAGGCTATCAAGAGTTATATTCCAGTCTCTAAGTATTTATGGATGTATATGGCAATCTACCAGGTCAGATGCTTTTAAAAGGTCTGCAAATATTTCCACAGGGTACCTTAATTTTTCAGTCTTGGAAACACATTGTGTTTTAATGCTGTTAGGATGGAGTACTGTGATTTAAATCAGAAGTCCCCAAAGGCCTCTCTTTCAATGCGTATCATTACCTAATATGCACAATTCTTTGAGACCTGTTTTGTGGGTATATGGGAGCAAATCCTGTGACCTACACAGGTAAAAATAAGTACCTCAAATTAGAGAAAACTGTATAAAAAGCAAAACTGGCGGTTAAGATACTCCCAGTTTGTCACCACTGGTGTCTACATATGTGCTAGCAATGCGTAGTTGCGTCTTCAGAAAAATGCTTTGAAGCCATAAATTTTCCTCTGCAGAAGGTTCTAAAGCTGTAGACAAACTTTTGTTTGCACTTGCTGAGTTAATTGGAATTGAGGGATGACAGAGAAGAAAGACTGTAATTTCAACAAGCAACTGAGTTAAATATTTCTTTTCTTATCAATGAGCAGAGCTTAAGTAGTAAAATTCTTCAAGAAACCCAACTGCCTAGGTGACTTACAAATATCACCTCTGTTTCTACATGTCCATTCAAAATTGTTGAGTAAATACAAACACCTTATTGAAGCTTGAGAAGCAGCATCACTTGCTTCATCGATTTATTTACACACTCTTTATTTTGGTGCCAGATACTGAAACTCTGCATGTTTTTCTGTGCACCCAACTGTTCGTGCTCAGTTTCAGACCACAGTGTGAGGGTATCCATATGCAAACAGAATTTGCACATCACAGTGCATATGTAAAATTGTGCAGGCTTTGAAAGTCTGGCTCCAGCTATTTACTGCACAGGAAAATAGTCTTTTGTTTTCAAAGCTCATGTCTGAAATGCCGCTTGTGATAATTGGGTAGATACTAGATGATACAAGTAACAAAGCCATCATCCAGCAAAGTATGTCAGAATGTTCCTAATTTTAAGGAGATGCAAAATCTCTGTCACTGCAGTGAGAAACCTTGTTTAATATTAGCATCATACTAACTTTATTCTCAATTTGCTTATCTGAAACATATAATTTTAATAAAATTCCAGTTTAGAATAAGCTTTCTCATCCAGCCTCTGAAAATGAAACGCATTCTTAAAACTCTCATTTGTTTTCCTACCTGAATTAGTAGATATCCTTCAACATAAATAAAGGAAAAAGTATGCTACTTATTCACCGCCTTAAAGAATACATCAGAGTAAATGCTATAAGCTAATTTAAAATGTGACACCAGTTGAACTAAAGTGTCAGAATAAACTGAGAAAAATCTCATACCAAGCTTTTAATAAAATCACTTAGAACTTGTTAAATTGAATGTTTACTTCACTTTTATTTGTGTTTGCTTATTTCTCATGTTTCCATAGGTCTTTCCCTCCCAGCCTCCTGGGACATATTTCTTAGATTTTAGTCAGTGGGACCTAGCACAGATAAAGCACGAATCAGCAGCTGCTAAAGCAAGGATGTGCTAAAGCCAGGCTAGTGATCCCTCAAAAGAAACAGCATCACCAGATACTTTCCTAGATTGTAGTACTGGAGGATGCTGTAGGAGAGAAGACTGTAGCCTGACCAAATACCTGCTGGCCTAAAACCTCTGCCCACCAGCAGATCTTAAATCTTTGAGTTGGCCCATCTGTGACCAATCACATAGGGGTTGTTTCTCTCATTAAGAAAAATGCAGCATTCCCTCTGCAAAGTGTGTGCTGTGGGAGAGGGAGGAGGGCAAAAGAAACTGTACCCCGATTCAACTCTATTGACACCATGAAGGTCCTGTAAGAAAAAAGTTTTCCTGCAACCACTTATTTAGAAGCTGTGCTGTTGGCAGATGCATTTCTTTTTCTCCTTGTGTTGTTGGAGGCAATTTTGTGATTAGCCACGTATTAAATAACAAAGGACTGGTGGAAGATTGTGCCTACGGTTTTGAGCAGAGTCAAACTGGCTGATATTGTTGGTCTGATACTTGCATCATGAGGTAAGATCTTAAGGCTACCGTATAGCAGAGAAGTATATGAGGCTGTAATTTGTATTTTACAAATATCGGTGTTGTCATTATTTTGCTCTAGCTAAGGTTCAAATTGGAAGGACAAGCTGGTGGATTTGAGGATTCAAATATGCATTTGTATACATTAAAAAATTAAATAGTAAATTTTTAACAGGAAAATGAATGATATCATTGACCATGCTGCTTAACTGAATTACTGTTCATTACTTACTTTACTTCTGTCCTATTGTTTATATGTCTTTTACAGCAGCTGCAGTATTTTTCCTCAGTCCCCAGAATTCTCCTCTGGGGCAGATCCTAGGCTTCCACCTCTGAGGCCATCTGCAGATTTCCCCAGGCTGCTATTTTATGAATAATCGTCTGTCTCACTTAAAAAAAATTCTCTTTGTTCTACATCATTAAATGCTGACTCCTGCTGGTGCTATGACAGATCACTTTACAGGAATCTGTAAGGGGAGCTGGCTTTGATGTTAACAGTCAGTCTTTGCTGTGGAACAAAAGAATATGCTCGGGCAAGCATGAGTTGGAATCTATAATGTTTTAACACTGGCAAATAAAAAAGACTGAAACTGCTACATACTTGTTTTGAGGTTTGTGTTTCCATAAGGTGAAGTAGGGCCTTTAAAGTAGGGTTGAGTAATTTGGTGCCCAGGTATATAATTCGTAACTCTCCCCAAGGGACCACTGACAGTAGGTCCCTCCCCCTACTGTGGTTACGGTACGTTAGCAGGGAATTCAGAATAAGACTGGCTTGTTATAAGCAGACTGCAGAGGAAAGGAAAATGCTTCCATCAAAAGAATGAGTGATAGCCATTAGTGGAGGCAGATTAGTGGTCTACATGACCTGACACTTTTTGGTCTTAAGTCCTTTCTCAGGTATCTCCAGAAACTCTGCTTCCCTCTGCTTTGTCTGTGTACTAGTTATTCAATAAAAAATGACTGTAAGCCTGATAGCTCCCTCTTTATCTCTGGCTGCACTGGAGCACCCTATAGCCAGGAACTTAAGCCCATATACCCAGTACATTTTCCCATCTTGATGCACAGCAACATTTCTTTTCATGCAAAAGGTGTGTTTTGAAAAATTCCTGCTTTCTTAACACGGAAGAACACTGAAACTTGAGAGAGGGGCAAATTTCATGCCTGCTTGCATGTGCAGATAGGTTTGAAGCTGTCACCCCCTGGCCTTTGTTTTTAGTGTTTTCTAATGCTTTTAAACTGACAGCATGGCATTTAAAGTGACCTCCTGCAGTACTGGACTGCAGTACTGGAGTGCTTCCTAGACCGTAGAACACCATCATGCCATGTGAGTTTGAATGGTGTCCTATGGCTGAAACTTGCTGTCCATGCTCTTTTTACCCTAATGGTTGTTTTCTGTCTTGAGATTTAGTTTGTCTTTTGTGTGTTAGTGTGTTTCAGTTTAGCCTAGCTGTCTCTGTAGTGCTGTGTCATTTGTAACAACATCTCTTGTCTGTTTTCATATTTTGAAGTTAGTTTTGTAGCTGGTATGGTGAGGAGATGCTCATGGCGTAGCAGCACATGTTCACTTGAACAAGGACCTCACCAGTTGTGGCTCTGCATTGTTCCTGATAGCAGGGACTGTTGTTGTTTCATTCTATTTAGCTTTAAATCAGTCCTGTCTATATCAAAAGCTGCTTGAAGTAAAATTGATTCTACTAGTGGAAAAAAAAATTAGGTAGCGTTATTCAATGTGTATGTTCCCTCATCTGAAAGCCTCTGGGGTGAATTTCCTATTACACTGTCACAAACTCCATCAATCTCTTCAATTTCTTCAGAAGGAAGAAAGGATTTGCAGGTTAACCACTTGGAAACACAAATATGGATAAAAGCAGATGCACAGAAGACAGATGTGGACTTTTCAGAAATTCTTAATGCAATACAAGAAAGTAAGTTATTACTTGGATGTAAAATCAAGTATGTGGTCAATGAATCAGTCGTGATGCACTGAAATTATAACTGAAGGAATATAGAAAGTAATAAACTGGGTGATACGTGAATACCTGTTACTAAAACCTGTGAGAAATTTCAGTGGGCTATTGAAGGTCAGTAAGTAATCTCTTACTATCAGAGAAGTCATAGTAAGATTTGATTGTGTACCTAAGGATTCCATCATTATATATTTCCTATGTAGAAACAATGAGAAATATTGATTCATGTTACTTTAATCCATCCTTGACATTCTTGAATGACAGTGTGAATTATTAGTGGTTTTATATATATATGTATATACATATATATTCAGTCTGGTATCTGACTGGATGTGAAGTTCTAGGTGTTACAAAGTAATGGAATATATTCTCATTTTTGCACATGGTAACTTTTGGGAGAACAGGTGATGAGCTTGTCATGAGTACTAAATACTCAGTGAGTGGAACCGTCTCTTTTCACACATAGTGTGCTGTGGTCTGTGAAGGTACTGATCCATCTTTCTCAAATGCAACTGCCGGACAATCTCAAGACATGCTAGAAAAACTACTATCTTGTTAACAAAGGCTGAAGGCAACTTCACCCCAACCCAAAGGCTGATGCAACTTTGGAATCCAAATGAATCTGGAATTTCAGTGAGAATTTTCCATAATAGGTTGAAAAATCTTGTGCTGGCCAAGGATCAAAACATGTAGTATGGTGACATTGATAGCTAGCTTCCTGA
Source organism: Alectura lathami (assembly GCA_013399715.1). Lineage (NCBI taxonomy): Eukaryota > Metazoa > Chordata > Aves > Galliformes > Megapodiidae > Alectura > Alectura lathami. The sequence continues at coordinate 59,013 of VXAV01002693.1, read as the reverse complement.
TTTCCCTTTTTTCCAGTTTTATTTTACACTTGGTGTTTTGTGTGGTAATTCTCTAAAGTAAGAAATAGCAACTTACATTCTTGAATGCTAAAAGGCATGTAAAAATGTTTAAAACCCTGCATTCCACCTGTTTGTTGTTATAAGAATCAGTAACCATACTGTAGTAGGATCAGGTCATTTGGTGAATCTAGTTAAAACAATTAGATGTCAAGATGAGATTTATTAACAGTGCTTTTCCAAACCAGATTCTTATTTAAATGGCCAGATCTCAGCTTGCCTTGGTACTGTGCCATACTTCAGTGGCATACTCTCTGATTCAACAGGGCACAAATGTACTTAAATTCTCAGATGTTAAACTTCTTGATAAAAATCTTAGTTCCTCTTAAAAGTATGCCATTTTTCTGTGGCAATAAGGAGGAGATTCATCTGACTCAAACACAGGAGTCTGCAATGAAGATATCAACATCTCAATTCATTATTTAAGCTCCTTTCACAGTCAACAGAAAGTAACAAGGATGTCTAGAGCCTAATTTGTCTTATTTCAAGGTAGGTGACTAATACAGATTAGATGACCCGTAACTTGAAAGTAGCTTTTTCTCTCTGTTGCCAGAAAATGGCATTTAGGTAGATAAGATAACTTAAATCAGTACTACAGCTTAGATACAAACTTCTACACCGTGGATATGTATGTGTCGGTGAAACCTACCCTATGTAAAGCAGATATTTGGAAGGCTTTCATGGCTGTTTCCTAGTTATTCTACAGAAAGATGGACTTCTTATGGAAAAGTGGTAGATAGCTTTGTTTATGAAAAAGATCTGATTTCAAAGCTCTTTTTATGAATTCCTGTAATTTACTTCTGTCGTGGGTTATTTAAAGGTTGTCCCGTGACAGGGCCTAGCCCCCTCCCCTACCCTTCCCCCACCCCTCACAGAAGCCAGGTAGAAGAGTGAAAAAGGAGGAGGAGGCATGACTGAGGTAAAAGANGAGAAAGGATACGTATGTGTCCACAGCGGTGATCAGAGGTGAAGGGCAGAGCCCCTGGAAACCACGTGGGAAGGGACAGGAGCGTGCTGGGGGCTGTGACTCTCCCTCAGCAGCCCTCCCACCTGTGTCAGCTTATTGCATAGTGGCATGATATGGAATATCTGTGGAAAACCATGACAACTGCAATTATGATTCTTGCCACTGCCATTGCTGTAAAGTCAGAACTAAAAAATCTCTGGCTTTCCAGAATATTTCTCAACATGCAGTTTACACTGACACTTGCCAGGTTTAATAACAATAAATCATTTGATTATCTAATTTTTCCACTCCTAATCTGAAAGTTAGAAAACCGCAAATTTTCTGAGACAGGTAACTGATCTCTGCATAGTTACTGAATTCAGCATTTAATGTGAGAAAATGTTCTGGGCTGCAGTGGCTGTAGGATGGCCTCCTTATAGCAACATTTGTAGATTGTATATATTGTATACAATATATTGTATATTGTAGCTGACATTTACAGGAAATTTGCAGGAAAATGCTTGTATACAACAATCCAACATAATTATATAAAAACACAACTTTTAGTACAACAAGATGCCAAAACTTGTCTAGTTTGCAAGTTTCTGGAATTTTTGTATTTTGTACTCAAGGTTTTTATTACGGAGTATTTTCCGGTACTGGTTGTTTTGAAACAATCATTTTCACCGCCATCTACATGTGGAAATGCTCTATACATATTATAAACACTAATTAAGAATTTTTAAAGAAATTCACTCTTCAGTATTACTGATAGCCCTAAAAGTTTCCAAAGAGCACCTCCTGCAACATTGATCTATAACGTGCATTATCCAAAGCTAGAGTACACTCAGTGGCATGATGTGACAATCAATAACAAAGCTGTTAATTAACAGAGACATAATCNTCAGGTTCCGTTTTTGACTTAAAGTTCTTATTTTTCGGCAACTTGAGTGTCTCTCAGTGGCCTCTTAGTCCAAAGAGACTTGTGGAACTACTGAGATTTCATGCAGGCTCTCGCTCAGAATTTCCCAGTGTTCGGTTTTCAAAATATGTGATTCTACAACATTTGGGTTAAAAATATTTGTATAGACATATTTTTTGAATACCTCAAGGGATTCTGAATTATCAGGTCACTGCTTTTTTTTCCACAAAATGGAACATGAGGGGGAGAAATGAGCATGCATAATGAAACTGATCTAAAACCATAGGGGGAGTTCTTGATGTCTCTAGTAGCGCTGTACCTGCTGCTCTGCACTGCTGTTAAATTTCACTGCCTGAGAAGATATGACTATATACTAGCACCAGTCTGTTTCTCAAAGGACAGACCAAAAGCATATATATAACAAAATATTATATGTTATTCTGTTAGGATCATAAGAGGATGTATGTATTTATATTATTGTCTGAGGGGAACAGAAAAAGTGGAGCCCTGATAATGCCTTTAGCAGTAGTGTATGGGTGTTCCTATTCATTGGAGTAGAATGGCTGAGCTAGGTACGGCCATCAGAAGAGTTGTATTGGAAGTATCATCACCATTATTAAATTTAAGCAAATAAGATTTGTGGTTTTTTTTTTTTAATTAATTATTTACTTTTGTGGAACAATACTTTATTAAGTAACATTTTTAACTATCCAGTGAGATTTAGGGTAGAAAAATATTCTCTGGAAATGTTTCAGCCCCATGTTTAGTTTAGTGAGTGAAATACTAGGAGTGTGTCTTCAATATCAGAAGCAGCAAGTCAAGTGCAGTGTAAAGATCTCCACATTCTCACCAGTATAACCTTCTGTAATTGGAAGAGGGTCATAGGCACCTGTATAGCTGACAAGGTAGTTCAGAACATGCATTCTCTATTTATCCTGTTTGCTGAAGCTACCAACCAGCATTCCAATTATCTGTGTACTTTTGATGTAAGTCTGGACAGGTCCTGATAGCTAATTTCACTAACTGGCTGTGATTCACTGTTTCCACAATTTAAAGTCTCCGCTGAGATGGACAGGACTTTAAAATGACCTTGAAATGAGATTTTGTGTTCCTCACAAAACCTCAAAATAATTCAGTCATTCTATGCTTGAAACTCCCAAACATACTCACTCTCATACACCAACTTGTGTATCTCAAACATCCACTTGAAAACATCTGCTCTGTAAGCCAAAGCATTTTTGGCACTTCAGGAAGCAGCAATTCTAGTATCTCAAAGGTCTCATCAGTTATACCAGGGCAGTCTTCATGGCAGGAAAAGCAGCTAGTTCAAATTCCCTGGAGGACAGTATACAGGCAAAGTCTCTTTAATTTCTACATCTTTCATTGCCTCTGTCTGCAACAGATATATATTTCTCATAATCTTCAGAGAATTCCCTATTTAATTATTATTGTGAGTTTTTTTGTTGTTTGTTTGTTTGTTTTCCACACTCTTATGAGATGGAAAGTGCAACTTCAAAATTGCCCAACCTGAGTAGGGTGTTAACCTAAAAATATTTAATCTGGCACAGAATTTCTAATTGTTATGCTGCCTAGATTGGAAAA
>VXAV01002693.1:39439-55448 GCA_013399715.1 Alectura lathami | reverse complement strand
AAAAAAAAAAAAAAAAAAAAAAAAACACTCTATAGCTATAAAAAATTCTGACTTTCAATTTAAGATTACTCTGCTCATGTTGGTTCATTAGTCTAGTATGTAGGGTGGATTATTTGAATGTTAATACCTTTCTTTTGCTGCTAAAATTATTAGTGGCCTCATAAGCTAAAGTACTGCAATCTGAAATGCAAGGTATGTTGCTAACGCTTTCATTATCATGTGCACGAAAATTAAGAATTCTGAATCTTTAAAGAGGGTCTTTTTTATCTACCCAAAGCTGTAATAACAGAAGTCAGATACTGTGCAAGGCATGTGCAAAAGAGGGAACAATGTTCATGATGGACAGGAAAAGAATAATGTCTGTAAATTGTAGCATACGTGCATATCCAGGACATGCAGAAAACTTTGGTTTATGACAGTGAAGAATGTTACCTGCAGAGACCATGAAGTCTGTAGCATTGGAGATTTTTAAAAAAGATTTCTTAAACTGGGCTGTAGCCTGCTGAGAAAGGGAAGGATGGAAAGAAGGTCACAAAGTGCTCATGATGGTTGGGGGACTGTTAGTTGCCTTCAATTTCTGGCAGCTATTCAATCTCTCCACAGTGGAGGAATGGGTTTTTACACCTGCAGTGAGTAGATAGAAATGGAGCTAAGTTGCCATCAGCAATTAGAGATTTTTGGCTGTTGCCTATTAATATAAATCCATGTTAACAGGAATTACAACTACCTGTCACCTACTTTGGGGAATTGCAGAGAAGCAAAAGGACCAGGAGGATGTTGCACAACAGAAAAAAAAAAAAAAAAAAGAGTCCGAAAGTCAGTCAGCTTTGCAAAACAGCGAGGAATAGTGGGCTAGACAAATTTCTGCGAGGAATGACTATTATTCGACCCTGCCTTAGTCAGGGGAAGAGGCTCAGCAGCTGCCCATAAGAGTCCCTTCCAACAGTTATGACTCTACTTTGTAATTCTGGGTTTTGCCTATGAAACATGAGCCTAGAGAGGTGAACGAAGTCTCTCCATAGCTGAAGCTTGATCCTCAGCAAAGACATCTTTCTTCTCCCCACAAACAGCCCTTCACCATCCTTTCACACCAGGTCTGCATCTTTTGGGGTGCAGTGATGGACCTGGCTGCCTGTCCCATGTCTCCCATCCCCATGCCTTCTGTCTGACAGTCACTCAGTCTTTGAAGCCAGTGACCTTTATCTGGTACTGTAGATACGCGCAGCCACTCTGCCCACAGCTTCGATTGCCTTCTTACTCAGCAGAGCAGGGAATGTCACCCTAAAGATAACATTGCTGTAATCTGAAGTTCAGTGCCACTATTTAACACATTCCTAGCCATCCAGTGCTTTTACTTTAGTTACCATAAGATTAGTATGTCATGGCATTGCATGAGAGTTGGAGGAAATTCAACTCAAGCAGGTGTCTCCTGTCAGGCATGGTGGGAGCTGATGACTCCATGGAGACTCCCCATGGCTCTGTCAGGGCAGGGCCCCACTGCTAGGGCCCATCCCACCACTTAGGTGGGAACAGAGCTGCCAGGCATTGGGTTCCTCTCTGGGGATGGGCTGAGGCCAGACATGAACATCTGCCTGCAGGTGTGGTGGGTGTGGGGTCAGGATCAAGCCTAGTGAGGGGCACAGGGGTCAGGCATGGCCCTGGCGTGGATGAGCAGGGTCCCCTCAGCAGCACTGTCTGACACTTCTGCCCATGAACACTAGCTGCACTGGCAGTGTCTTGGACCTAAGCCCCACTGCCAGATCCCCAGGACAGGAGGATATGCTCCATGACCTTACGTGTCCTCACTTTTAATCAGGTTGGGTTTAAAATAGTGTCCTGTAGATTTAAGCTATTACTTCATGCATGGCAGAGGACTGTGCAGTAGGTAAACCTGAATGTGCTAACATCATTTTTATCAAAAGATGCCAAATTATACAAAGGTGTAGTAGTACTTATTGGAATTCTTCTACCACGGGTCTGTAGAATTTCTAACTTGATACTTTGTGTAGTAAGTTAAAAATACCTTCCTTATGGGCAAAAATTTTTGGAGGCCATGAAAACAAAGAAAGCAATCCTTTAAGTCACTTATCCCAAGAGAAGCCAAGGAGATAGCTAACTTATGTGTTATTGTGATAAACGATTGCTTATTTAACATTGAGAGGTATTATGATATCCTAAATCTCCACCAATGTGCGTCAGGAGATTTTAAACAACATCATAGATACACCAGAACTAAAAAGTGGGATCACTGATAATGTGTTACACTCAGTGTCTTCATTAGGCTCAAATGTGCTTTGAACTTATGTTTTTATTTTTGTTTCTAGTAGCTAAGGATGTCAACATTTTTTTTGATGAGTTAGAAGGTGTGAACAGCCCTTCCAAAGATGATGACTCCCTGCTTCACCATGGTAACTTGACCAGTACATCTGATGATGCCAGCAGGTTGGAAGTAGTGGGAGAGGTAAGAATACATAAAATTACTAATATAATGCCCACTATAAAAAGGGATTAAATGTAATTTCATTTAAACTCTCATTCTCTGCAAGACAACTTGTACCTGACCTTTGCTATGGGGATTGTTTTTCCATTTTAAGATTATAATCTTAGTTTACAATTTTAAGATTACAACCTTATTTTGAGATATAAGATGTCTCAAGTTAAAAATGTTACCATCTTCATACATAGTCACTGAAAAGTCCATACAGGGTTTTGTAGCCTGCACTTTTTTTGAACCAGTTTCACTGCTTCTGAAAATATTGGAAAAGATTTGCCTGTGTTAATCCCTCGGGAGGAAGGAAGGAGGAGGAACGTTTATCATAAATCTATCGTGAGGAGCACTGGGTGTCAGATATGTGACACATTCCTATCCAGTAATGAACAGGAGAGACTTGGTGATGCTTAAATGTGTTCTGAGAACATACCAAGGAGGAATCATTGTTCAGCCCATAGGCCATTTTAAATAATCTTAACACAGGCAAAGCATTATAGGCTCAAGCATGAAATTTTGGGCCTAAATTCTTTTTGTGTCATTTGTGCTGAAAGGAAAGTGAATACCCTTTAACTTTGCTCTAACTGCCCATGAATGCTAGGCCTGTCTCCTCACAGAGTGAAAAGAGAAGACACCCGGCACTCATCTCTGGCCATCAGGCCTCCTTTCCCCTGCCTCGGGAGTGCGGCTGCATCCAGATTACTTACCTGGAGCAGTCAGATGTTAACTCCAAGCTGTGCCTGAGGGTTTTTTGGCAGTGCTGACTGGCACAGATCAGAATGGGTAGGAGCCATACTGAAAATTAAGAAGCGTGGAAGACTGTAGGATATTGATGAAGTCTCTGCTCTAACTCTTTTTTGATTACTAGTTTAGATATGATTTAGAAATTGTAGATACAGGCAGTGTCTTCTCCAGGAACTAGAGTGTTTTGTGGTGCAAATTACTTTGTAAAAGGCTGCTGAAGAGAGAGTTGTGCTAGAAATTCAGCCTAGAGAGAGCTATGCTCCTAGAATGTTGAAACAGATAATTAAAGCAACAAAATTCAGGCTACCCATATTTGATCTTGCTCATCATTTTATCTTCCCCTTCCCTCATCCCTCTTCCCTAGCTTCCCCTACAACTTACAAAGGGTCCTCTTCACCTGCTTGCATGATATTCCTGTATAGCATTATGTGATCGTGTACCATGTGGTCTCTAACTGTAAGACAGGGGTGAAAGGCACACAACCTTTGCATGTTAGAGAGGAAAAGTGGACAGAAAATGATCAGGACAAGCAATGAGAGAGAGCAATATATGCTGCTGTTAGTTTAACAGTGCTGCAACACCTTTTTTCATCTCTTCAATGTATTCTTTATTCTTTTTTTTTTTTTAAGTGAAGGGAGAAATGTCTGAGGAATTTTCTAGTTGATTTTTTTTCTTTTTTGCACAGTCATAAAGTAGCAGTGTAGGTCATTTGTATGCATAAAATAAAAAAATATATAAACAAACAAACAAAAAACAGAAAGTGGAAGGTCTTAGTGGGAGCTGAGAGACACTGTAGCCCACCAAAAAAAAAATAAATAAATTCAAAGTCCATGGAGGCCTCTGATTAATTCCAGAAGGAAATGATACATTGTTTAGTTGTTGTTTCAATCCATGAAAAAGGAATTTATAATCCAAAACTTTGGAGAAAAACAAACAAAAACAAACCACAACGTTTTCTTACCAATTTGTTTAGATGACAGGTTGAAATATTGTTTTCTTCAGTTGTTCATTGTTCATACTTAATCAGAAGATCCCTTGAAGAGTTGATAGATGGAGCTTTATCAACAGTTCCATCACAGACACAGAGCCTGATAAGGATTCAGCTTGCCCTTTGGCTAAAAATGTGTCATTTTTTTGTTTTATGTTTCATTCAGACGCCTCATTCAGAGGTCTGAACAAATTAAAAATTACATTTTCCTTTGTGTGTGCATTGATCGAAACCCAGCAAGTATTAGGTCTACATTTAAAAATCTAAATCCTGGGGCATATTGTCAGTAGAATTTTGTAACTTTATCTTGATTGAAGCTTCATTTTCTAAGAACTGGAGCTGCAGAAGAAAGAAGGGAAAGATTGTTTAGGATCTGTATCCTAGCTATACATCCGTTCTGCCTTTCCTTCTGTGGAGTATTAAATTAGCCTTCTGTACTCAAGTTAAAATGATGGAAATGGTACAGAATTTGACTACTCCTTAAATCAGTGTATATGGCCCATTCTTGAGGTTCTAGCTCAAGTAAGTAGTTTTGAAATTCAAATTGTAAAAGTCACTCCTGTAGCCTTCACTTTAAGCTCCAAATTCTGATGATATTTGAGTGTAGTGTTATTAGTGTCGTGCAGAGTTGTGTTTGCTTTAACAATCTCTTGTATAGGTTGGAACTTGCACTAAAGATTATGGCAGAAAAAAAAAAAAAAAAGTTAAAATAAGAATTCTGATGTTCTTTATGACACCTCCGATACCTTCTGCAGTTTCAGTTCAGTTTTCTTATGTATATTTACCATTATACATGCTAACTACATAACTTTTTCTATCAAATTCCCGTCTTCTTCAGTGATCAGGTTGGATACAGAAAGAGACTAAGCTTTCCCAGAAAACTACAAACCTGATACTTTTTAACTTTTAGGCACTTGATTTTGCAGCCTAGATAATTTCATTGTCAGAAAAAGCTCCATGTAATTATATATGCTATGAATTCAAGAAGAATATACTGACCAGTGAAGATATATGAAAAAAATGCAGTGGCCGCTACCACAAAATTATAGTCTAGATGGGCAGAAGACATTATGAAAAAGAACATATGGGGAAAATACCCTTGTTCTTTGATTAGAACTGGTGCTGTAAGCACTGGGTGGTTCTGATTTCCTTTTTTTTTTTTTTTTCCCCACATAGATTATCACAGCTATTAACCACCACTACCAGCTTTGAAGCTGCATGCAGGGATCTGTAATTTCAGGTAGCCACAAGCAACAGCAAAAGATGATCTCTGCAAAATTCAAGGTTCCTATCTTTATTGAGCATTCATATTGATAATAACTAAGTACCAAAGAACTCAGAATGAAGACAAAATCTAATCTGTTGTTAAATTAGTGAACATTGGAGTCCATTCTGATTTAATTTTTAGAAGACTTTCAGATAAAATTTTGAATTTCCTTGATTTTCCTAGCTGCGCTTTTGTTTAAAAAGTTCTGTTTAAACTCCCTGTGGCTTTTAGGGTCACGAATTATCTGTTTTGGGGTAGTGAAATACTTGGAGTAAGCCTTTAGTCAAAAATCCTCCTGTCATGTATGTGTGTCATGTGTCTATGAATGTTGATGGTTCCCAATTGAGGGTCTGAGGATATGAAAACAGGTGCATTCCTTGTAAAATAATTCCTTGTTACAGAACTTTAGATATGTGTGTTATAAATCAAGATGCAAAGTTATACAGAAGTGCTAAACATTGCTAACGCAAGGCATTCCCTGTTCTACTACTTTCTTCTGGCATCCTTTCCCAGATGGAGATTTGACATACATAGCTAGATCGCTTTTCCACCAAAAGCTGCAGTCAAACCTGGCTCAAGATTTATTTATTTATTTTCAATCAGTGGAGGAAAAGTGAATTTAAAAGCCATGACAGAGAGAAAGGAGAGGCAATGTGTGGAAAGAGTGAGTTCCAAGGTGGCAGAAAAATCTCTGTCTAGTATAGTGGAAGCCTGGAATGCTGTGGTCAGTGCAAAAGATGTTGTTTCCTAATACCACTAAGCCCATTAGTGTGTCTTTATATCGTGTAGGATCTCTGCATCATAGAATCATAGAATGGCTTGGGTTGGAAGGGACCTCAGAGACCATCTAGTTCCAGCCCCCCTGCCGTGGACAGGGCTGCCAGCCACTAGCTCACTAGATCAAACTGCACAGGAACCCATCCAGCCTGGCCTTGAACACAGCCAGGGATGGGGCATCCACATCCTCAGAGTTCTTTGAAGTCCAAGTTCAATCTATGAACCCTCCTTACAGGCTATAACAGCTGTAACAGGGCAATAGCAGGTGTTCCTTCTTGGAGCCCATGCCAGTCTAGTAGAGTTTATTGCTCTGGATTTGTCATAAAGTATTCCTAATATGAAAAGGACTCTCAAGTACAGACAAGGTTGTCCAAACCAGCTTTCTGGGAGAAAAATGACAATACTTGAGTTGGGAGTGTTTCAAGGGTCCAAGAGAAAGTAGTTGTCTCAGGAAGTCTTATTTATAGAGAAAGAAATCCTACGGGATAAACACCTTATCTAAATCTCTTAGACACCCTTTAATGTATGAGTCAGTGTAGATCAAATTAATTTTTTTCAGAGAAAGGTGAAACACAAGAAGCTAAAGAGCAAATCTATTTTGTTTTGTTTTGTTTTTCCAGTAGATTCACTACTGCACATGGAGGAAGATACATTCCTTGTGCTATAGTCTGCTGCGGTATAGTTGCTGTGAATTAGCATTTTAGTTCAGATCAGGAGTGTACATTTAAAATGACTCTCTCAGCAGGCCCTACCCATGCTTTGGATTGCACTGCACATCGGTCTTGGATTTCAGACCTGGATCCCTCCTGGATACAAATAAATTGTGAGATGTACTCCAGCTAATAATGGCCAGTGAGCCTGAGGAACCACACAGGAGTAGGCCCAAAGTAAGCCCCCAACCCGACATGGTGGGGGCTCCCTACTGGAGGCCCTCTGCACAGACTGTTTTCTCTGCTGCTTGGATCCATTCCTATCACACTGCTTTACTTGCTAAAATACACGTCGTGTCTGTGGGACCTGCAGAATGGATGGCTCAGCAGGAGGCTTAGAAATCAGAGCGGACCACCAAGCTGTCCCTAAATCTCCTGCTGCACCCTTCTTTTATTTAAATTATCTTTTTGTTTTTTTCACATCTTCTCAACATAGATAGTATATAGAGAAAAATAGGCTGTGCTTCCTGAGCTGTTTACATATTTAATATTCTGTGAAAAATACTTCTGATATCCTGATAGTATCATCTGTCAGCATGATATGCAGTATACATATAGATGGTTTGTTACTGTTATTTCCTTAGGGCTTAAATCTTTTTTTCTTGCCTTCACTTTCAGCTTAAAGAACTACTCCCACTATATCAAGTCTGTATTAAGCTGTGTCGGGAGTCAGGCACTATTTCAAAAATCCCCACTTTTCCCAAAAGTGAAAGGCAAAAAATTCTTTTTTTTTTTTTTTTTTTTTCAGTGATTAGATCATATATGATAGGTCATGTTAGGTCATGGCTTTTTATGGCAGGAATGATTGAACAAGTTCTAGGAAAAGAAAGAGGAATTAGCCTAACTCTCCTTTCAGCTTGGAGCTCGATTCATCTTGAGGTCCCTGAAGGCCCATTATCCTGCTCTGAGGGAAAGGTGTTTGCTTCCATGTGTCATTCACTGGGTACATTTCTTGTACAAAACACTCCAAACTCACAAACTGCCACAAAATTTCAACTTGTTTGAAAGCAAAAGCTTAACCCCTGGGCAGGATTTGTATTATGTGGAAGTAGTGTTAAACTGTGAGGAGAAGCTGTAGAGAATTTCATCTCATGAATTTCTAAAATAGACCAGGCTTTTAGATCTCAGGAGAGGGACTCACTCAACCTCTTATTAAAAAAAGAAATCAGCTTGCTTCTTTCTCTCAGAGCAAACATTTGAACAGGCACATTCTTTGCTGGAAATAGTCAAGAAATAATATTTATTGCCTTTATGTACTGCTAGACCAAGCACTGGGAAATACTTTCAAATAAATCCAGTGGGCTCCCTCAGCTGTTCCATAAGCAAAAAAATTCTGTAGTTAGTCTGATGAGGTATGGTGCGGTAGGTGTGAGACTGTGTCCTGCGAGGCAGAGGGACTGCTGTCATCGCAAAGCACCAAGAAACTCTGCTCCAGATTTAAGTGTTTCTCGGCACAGTGAATATTCAAGCCATTGTTTATTCTTCTCATGTGTACAGAAACAGTCTTCCATAATAAATTCTTTTATATTTAAATTCCACTTACACTGTTCTCTGCTTTATTTTTTTCTGTAAGAAGTTATTCCCAATTATCTAGAGGGTTTGGGAGGAGAAAGGTTCACCTGAGTTCTCTGTTCTCTCCTATCCCATACCTATATGACCAAACATCTTCCTCAGAAGACCTCCTGGTTTTGAACCGGGCAAGTCTGTACCCCTTTCAGACAGCCTCAGAGGCATGGTATGTAAAGCACCTAAAAACTTGAACGTCTTGTTCTGATTCCTTCTTTCCTGCTGAGTGTTAATGAACATGGCTGATGCAAATGGTGATGCAGCAATTACCAAGGCAAATTAACATTACTGAAATGTTTGACTTTCTCTTTACAGGAAGTACCTGATAAAAACAAAGCCAATGGACTATATTTTAGAGATGGGAAATGTCGGATTGACTACATCCTGGTATACAGAAAATCGAATCCACAGACAGAAAAGAGAGAAGTATTTGAGAGAAATATCAGGGCAGAAGGACTTCAAATGGAAAAGGAGGTAAAAGAATTTGCCTGAAAAAGACTTTTAACTTTTAAAGCTGTGCAGAATATGAATTGTGTTTATTCTGAAACGCCTTTGCTCTGTTGTAGTAATGGGAAAATGCTTTTATGACATGCCTAAATATAGACTGCTTATTGCCAGAGCAGTAGGAAAATGTAGCCTAAAGGAAAATCAGACACATGGATTGAAGGCCAAAACAGGCCATTACAGTCATTTTTTTCAACCTTATGCACAAGTAGGCCATAGAATTTCATCCACTGAGTTGTGCAAAGAGTAAACAAATGCTGGGTTTGGATGGCCTAAATTCTACTGAGTGCAGTCTACCCTTCTGCATATACATTTCCTACCTGCTCCACCCTTTGCTGAGGATCTTGGTACTTGTTCCAAAGACCTAACAAGACCCCCACCTTCCTTTTCCTGTCAGCTTAGGTGCAGGGACTTAGGCAGTATTTTGGTAGTTTGAAAACAGTGTAGAATCTCTCCTGCTCTCTTAATCCTAAGGATCAAAATAACTGAACTGCACAAGTGGATTTCTTATGTCAATGTCATTTCTAACGCAATGTCCTCAAATCTTTTTGAGACAGGAGTGTAAAATGAATGTGAACTGCCTAAAAATCTATTGAGGTGATAGGTAGCAGGAACAAGGATTAAAGAGACTTTTTTTTGCCCAGGTCGTGTTCTTTCTTAAACTTTCTTAAGTGTATTTAAACAGGATTTATGTCTCACTTCCATGCAGAGTAGATATACTGAATACTTAGCTTTACTAGAGTTTGATTGACTTACACTCACGTTGCTATGCGTTGTTAGTCTGCCACTAATGCAACTAGTATAGGAATTTTCAGGTTACAGTCTCTGGTAATCTATGTAAGTGCTGTACATTATCTCCCCTTCTGTCTTCAAGTGCTTGGTACATATGTAGATATTCTGCCTGTCTGCTTGAAAGGCATACTCCTTTGCAGAACACTGGGAGAAGGAATGAAAGCTGCTTCTCTCTAGCATAATTAAAACATTTTTTTTCCTTACAGTTTTTTGACTGAACCAGGAAGTGGTAGATATAAGTGCATGTCACTGGTTACATCAGTTACCACAAACTGTTCCTTCAAATAACCTGGAAGTGTGCATCTTTGGTGCTGCAGTAGTTGCTGAATGTTTTAAGTGGCAGCCATTGTTCCTTTATTACATATGCTTCCTGTAAAGATACCAATGTCCTGTACGGATGCCAAGTGCTGTAACAAAAGACATGGGATTGCTGCTGTGGTTTCTCAGCTTCACATCCTAGAATTCTACTCTGTTTCCACCAGGAGAGACATTGAAAATGAACGTGGAAGGAATTCTCCATACTGATACATCTGTCCAACTGTTCTGAGACACCTTTTGCCGCTCTGTGATTTTTGCCGATCTTGCCTTTTAGTACCGTGCTAAGATCAGCAGTGAAAGTTATGAAATCACTTTATATTTTAAATATTATGAAACTTTCAGAATTCTGCACAGAGAACTTTTTCAACTTTATGGTTGAAGTGCTTACTATAGACTTTTCTTTTGCCTTTCAAGCCCATTTACTTGGAGTTTGCTGGCTGGGCTGCGTGAATGTTCTGCCCATTTGATCATTCATTTCAGTTTCTATTATTATACTGACATGCAGTTTTATTTTTTATTAATCCTTTTGGCCTTGGTGTGACTTCTTGCCAGCATCAGTAATTGTACATTTTCTAAACTCAGAATGATCAAAATGAGGCTGTGCTACATGACTCAGGCTAATGTGTTTAAAATCTAGGATACCAATTTTTTTAAACATCTCTCTGACCTAAAATTAAACTCTAACATGTATATTTTATGATCACTTTAGTTTCCAAATTGAATTATAATCCTGAAGGAAATAAGCATGAAATAAGCATATTCTTGGTATATCCTTTCCCCCTTCCTGCAGAGTAACAACTGTGCTGCATAACACTTAGATTTAAACTAAGTGGTGTGATTGATTAATGCCTAGATTATTTCCCATGATTTCTGCTTCTTGTTTTTGGTAAAACTACTGATCACGCTGGGTTTCAGTTCTGGAATATTTTAACAGCAGGTCTCTTTTCTAATTGTTGTTCATATAACGTATATTGTTTCCACTGGGAAGAGCTTGCTCACAGATAAAATGAGAGAATTATTTGTCTCTTTGACCAGAAAACTTATACAGAGGCAACAGGCTGTTACTGCTTTGCTGAGAGCAACTTTTCCACATTCTGTGAATTCTATGTGTTGGGGGATCCAGTCTCCTTTGGCTACTGGCTGTCCATATACTGACATTCAGTCATGTTAGTCCTATTTTTTAATGTGAAGTCAGCAGCAGAGAAGAAAACATGAAGAGCAGTTTGCACTGCTGTTTTGAAACCACATTCCCCAGTAACACTGCAGTGAAAGAATAATGCATTGCAGTGACTATTTGACAAGCATAACACTGTAAAATACTCAGGAAATGGGTAGATGCTGGGAGAGAAATATTTACTTGAACAGCATGAAATGAGAAAGTGAGTCTGAAATGCATTCAAGAATGTTGAGATTACTTGAGGCACAATGTCAGGATCATGTAGCTGAGAAAGGTCTGAGCAGGTATGTTTCTGACTGTAGAAAATGGTGACAACATTTTGCAGGTGTTGCCTAAAGAATTCACACTCAAATTCTTCAGCTATACCACACCATTCTCATGTGCAAGTTCTGCCAGTTAGTGCTCTGTATAACCAATGCTAAACAGCAAGGGGACCTCAGACCAAGGAACAGATCACTGAATTAGCAAAGGTACAGCAAACAGAAGTCTAAGAGTGAATGCTAACCTAGTGGAGCAGCATAAATCATTTTCTGGCCCCTCTGCCTGCTTTTCAGTATACATTGGGTCTGTATAGGGTGACTGCATTGTCCCAGGCCAATCTGGATCACATCCAACAGACGATTATATATATAGCACTAAGAAAGTTAATGCAAAATGTAGGTAAGTCCAGGAAGACAGACTGTATTTTTTTTTCCCAGCAAAATGTACAATTAGGTATATTAATTTGTCCTTTTTACAGTGTTTCACAAGAGAGGTAAATAAAGATGACGTCCTGGCTCTGGGATTCTTGACGACCTCACTGTTTTGATTTTTAACACTCTTTGAAATAGACTTGTGTACTGGGTAAAATGGAGGGAACAAATGAAGCAAGTTCTTATTAGAGGTGAGAAGATAAAGAGTCAGAATTACATTGTGCACGTGATATTTTTCACAGGTATAAAGATTTATAAATTCAACTCAATTGCATTTGCAATACAAATGCAGGACAGAGGTAAGGTACTAGAAAGAGATCAGTGGAAGATGAACAAATACAAACCAACCTTGTATTTGTAATTCTTGAAAGAGGAAATAAGGTCATATTAGATTTAAATAAATACTGTATATACGAAAGGAAGTTGATGTTTGGTAGGATCTAGCCATGTAGCCCTAGGAACAGGCTACTTTTAATTTGAGCTTGGCATGTTGTTTGTTCTATTTTGCTTCTTATGACTGCACTAAAGTACTTGTGAAGCACTACCAAATGTACTAAATAAGTTTTGCTTAATAATTTTGTCACAAATTTTTAATTTATAATTTGTAAGTTGATTTGATACAAACTTTATCTGCAAATACATTTGACACACCAGTAGAAACTGATAGATAGAAATTTAGTAAAGGGAAACTATTCGCTTAAGTAGTGGAAGAAGTATTCCGGCCCTGTATTTTATATATTTTACATATTTATGTATACTAATGTTTCCATATAAAAGCAATGAACTGCTTTAAAGCATTCCTTACTGCCCTAATAAGCAAATCTCTTCAGTTACTGAATGTGAAATATGTTTCAAGGACTAGTTTAAGATATTTTACAGAAAGCAGTCAATCCATTTGGGCTTCTGTCTGCTCATTGATCTTTACGTCTCCCAGGTGAAAGATGTTAGTTTAGCGTGCTGGTCCAGTTTTCAAGAATAATTCAAACTGTATGTTTTTTGTACTGTATGCCCCATTAAAAATTTAAACATTGCCAACCCAAGTGTCAAGCTGTCACCAGTGCATCCCTAATTGCATTCACTCCCTGCCTCAAGCAGCAGCTGACATTTCTGGGGCAACACCTGGCAGCACATATGCAGCTGGTATACAGTAGGTATACCAGTAGGTATCCGAATAGTTTGGAAAAAAAAGAAAAAATAGGAAAGAAGGCTCAATATAAGCTTCACTTGACTTTTATTATATGAAGAAATATCTACTATCTGCTTGCATGCATATTCTGAACCTGAAACTTTGTTTCAAGATCTTTTCCAGTAGTTGGTGCAATGTAATTGCAGGATACTATTGTCTCATGACTTTTCAAGTTCGGAAGCAGATGTACATTCGACCACGGTGAGGTAGTAGGAGTTTTATAAAGCAGTTTCTCTTAATGTGGATGTAACTTTGCACTAATGGGACAGGACTTTAGGGGTTAGAACCATGTATGCAGTAAGAGACATATATTTAGCAGCAACTTGGAGCCTGGTTTAAAATGATGAATGTTGAGAGAAATTACAGATGACAGAAAGAGCACACAGTATAGTATATTCGTGACTCTTGGCTCGTCCCTGAGTGTAAAACCAAAATAGACTTATGACCACGTCATAGTGAGGTGTAAGTTAGAAATAGTGAGTGTGAAGAAAACAAGAACTTCAAAGACTGAAACTTTAAATATAGTAATGCTCAGAAAGTAGTGATGTGAATATGAGATGTTATAATCAACAGCTGTTCCTCTTGAGCATAGTCAAGTATTATCATCTTTCTTTCTGGCAAAATGACACTTACTACTTTTTTTTTTTTCTTGTTGTTGTTAGTACCGCAGAGCCAAAACAATTATGTCAGACTGATCTGCTTTTTTCTGGTTTGTGCGTCATCACTGCAATTGTTCATGAGAGTCCTGTTACGTAAATGTTGCTGCTGATTGTGGTTTGTGAGCAGAAAAGAATTAAGCTGACTTCCAGGCCCCAAGTGGCATTTGCAGAGCAGTGTGATGAAAAGTGTTTTAATAACTTATGTAATTTGGCTCTCTGAGAAGCAGTTCACACAAAATATCACTGCCTTCTAGGTGACTATAAGTTTCTTTCTCAGTTGTGATTTCAATTTATTCATTTACCGAAAGCACAATAATTTGTATGTGATTTACTGCTGCTATGGAAGGATGTTAATTTAATCAAGGCATAGAGTTTACAACAGATTGCTCAGCCTATGGTCCAGTAACCACCTGCAGCTTGCCAAGATAGTTCATGTGATGGCTAGGAGCAGAGTGCAGGTCAGGTAAATCGTTCAGCTACGTAATCCCTTTTCCTAGCTGTTATTTTCCTTTGGTCTTCAAATACCTTCCCTGTCAAGTGATTACTCTGTACATACCAAAACCACCTATCCACTGGAGAAAAGGGTGGCTAGGGAAAGTTTCCACCACCAAAACTGTGTCTTCTGTCCTCTGAGCCCTTTTTTACAGAGAGGAAGATATCTGTGTGTATGCCTGGTGTACCGTATGTGCAGTACACGTCCTGCCCTGTCCTGGAAGCACCAGGGCAGCTATGTGTGTGATGGCCATCCAGACTGCGCAGGCATGGTAGATCAGGTTACATGCAGGATGTCACTTGTGGCTAACAGGATTCGCTTTAGGACAAACTATATAGCTCTCCAGCTAGAAAAAATTTATGGGTTGCTGACCTAAAAAGTCTCTTACTCCTGACACTGTTCACATCTTCCTTTTCTGTTCTATAATGATTGGTGACTCCTCTAATTGCAGCGGGTCAGATTGCTGGCTGTCACCTTATCATTTAAGTCAACAGCTCATTGACAGTTTATGCCAGACGAGGGATCTTTCTTTTACACATTAATGCATTTTCAATTATATGGTTTTGTATGTATTACAGATTATACATTCTTTCTTTACTCGCTGATTTAATTTTAAAACATACTGAAGGATATTTTTCAAGAAGAAATAAAATCAAATTATTTCCCATTCTTTTTACTTTTTAATAGTGATGGAGGACCCTCGTTCTTCTAGTTACTCTCAGTACCTCCAACTGTCACATCCTTACCCACACACATGCTTGAACACACACACACACACATGTGCATTCATTTCTATGCCAAGTGAAAACAAGGATAGCCAGTATCCATCTCAAGGTAATGAAAAGTACTATGTAGATATTCCAGTCCCTTGACATAAGGGACTCATTTTATTCATTGTGCTAGAGCTACGATTAGTAAAACAGTAAGATGTGAAATGGTGGCATGGATTTCCCCCTGTATGCATAACTGCCATTTGGACAAAACTAGGACTTTGGAGAAGATCGGAAGTAGTTCAATGTTAATCTACTACTGTAACTAATGTCAAACATTCAGTAGCTTTCAGGAACTCTAGTAAGTTATTTCAGTCTCTCACTTTCCTGATCCTATTATTCAAAATGCAAATAACTACAGCTAATGAACTTACCATACAAATTACGCAGCCTGCAGGAGCTGCATAATATCCCATCATTAGCAGGTGTAGTTTGTTATTTAATGTTTAAGAACTGTGTCTGACTGCATCCACAAATCATGGATGGAGACACCAAAGCAGCAGAAACTATGCCTGCAAAAAAGGAAACAGACTGAAATGCAAGCCCATCACCTGCATTATGAGTGAAAGTGCTTCCAGCTATTTAATTTAAACGTAGGGCTGTTCATTTCATCCAGGTTCAGCCAGAACAAATTATAAACAGGCTGATGTCCCAGAGATTTATTGATAGTTAATTATCTAATGCAAATAGCAAGAGGAGTCTCTTTTCAGCAGCACTCTACAGAAAAGTATGTAGATATGAATAAACACATGTCCTTTTCCAGAGAGTGCTCTATACCAAAAAATATATTGTTGCTAAACAGGTAAGGTGTTTCCACCTAGCTGGGCCACTGCGGGAAACAATTTTATCTTTCTGTACAACACAGGGACAATTTTAAA